>JANPWX010000069.1:0-14705 GCA_024734555.1 Trochalopteron elliotii | reverse complement strand
CTGTTCTTGTCTTTTCCCCTACCGATCCATTGCCTTTCCCTTGTTTTTCCCTTCCGCCGGCTCCTTTTCCCCGTAGGAAACTCACCGCGGCGCCGGCTCCCGTCACGCAGCTACTGCTGCGCGCTCCACACCTCGCCCCATGTGCTCTTGGAGATACCAGTCGCTAAACAAAACAAAACAAATATTAAATTACTATTAAAAAAAACCCAGACATAATTTGCGGGAATAATTATTTCGTGCTTAATATCCTAATTATATAAAGATCTCCCAGGCTGTGATAGGGGCATGAAACTAAGCGACTGCTGAGGTCTCTCCCAGCCCAAGCCCTTCTGTGATTCTGTGAAGCAAATACTACATTGCTTCAGGTTTAAAACTATTTTTAAATCAAATGTTACATTTTTTTAATTTATTTTCTGAAAATATCGCTCAGCATTTTCTAAACACGTATGAAAAGTTAATCTGTGTGTGTGCGGATCAGAAATTAGTTTCCAATGGATAAAAAGACTTAATTGTAGCCAAACACTATACAAAGCTTTATCAGACAATCAGCATCAAATCACCGACTGGTTTGGGTTGGAAGGGACCTTATAGCCCATCCAGTGCCACCCGCTGCCATGGGCAGGGACACCTTCCACTACCCCGCACAGCTCCAACCTGGGCTTGGACACTTCAGGGCCTGACCAGCCTCACAGGGAAGACACTCCTAGAATTCAACCATCCAGCCAATTCTTACATAGATTATAAAATTTAGTATTCAGGTTACTTACAGATGCTGTATCTCAAGCTCGTCTGATCTGCCTAATTCTGTGGACAACGGGCAGATCCCTTAAAGATGCAGCTTTTCCCCCAGAGAGTTTACAGTCTAAATAACATTTATTTTTCTTACCACAGCTTTATAGAACCACAAGAAGTGAAACAATCCACCTAGAGCCAACCACATCTGAAAATAAAATTATGCAGAACTTATTTTTAAGAATTCTCCATCAAATTAAGAGGTAGACTATACTCTTGAGACAACAGTGTTTGAAGGTGGAAACAGAGAAGCACCTGTCTTAGCTAAGACTCTGGAAGACAATTGCCCCACTCCAGCAAATGTTGGTTCTGCAGGAGGCAAAGCAGGTCAAAGACGTTGAATCCCTCCTAACTCAAATGTTATGAGAGGGCCACTCGTTCTAAACACAATATGCATACTGACTGTGTCCCTGTTTTATTGGGGACAACTTCCATGAGAAGATAAAATTTCAGCTCTGGAAAAGTCTACTTTACAGTAAAGAATCAAATCCTGCAGCATAAACATTTTATATATTTCCAGTGTAAATACTAGTTTTCTGACTCTTATTTTGGGCCTGTGTTATATTAAGCATGACTTAGCCCACACAGCTTTGAAGCTGTAGACCAAAAGCTTTTATTTTTGTTCTGTTATTTAATAGGACCTAGTGAAATTGATCAATGCGCTTGGGAAAATGCTTTTCATTAGCCTCTGTTGCTAAATCTGTGGAGCACACCCTGCCATCATGCCCTCACTTTCCTGCTTACACTGGGCAAATTACAGGCATTCCTTGCCTTGCCAAGGAATTCTAAACACCTATATTAAGATTGAGGAAGGGCAGATCTGAGAGGAGGTAGCACCATCTTTTTAAACACCAAAGGTAAAACAATCCATATGAAATGGATACTACAGACTGTCTTAAACCCAAGAATAACTGTTGCAATCTGAAGCCAACTACAGAGTTTATTTGGCTTCAGGTGAGATGTTACGCATGTGTCTGAAGGCCATAAAAGGGCAGTTACATTTGATGTTGAGATTTATGTGTCACTCGTTTGTTATGTAATATCTTAAATAAATTTAATTCTATATAAGAAAGAAATCCCTCCATCTGGAAAAAAAGCCCACAAGGCCTCAGAGGAGATGTTCAAAGCCCTTGCATTTTGTCCTGGAAACAAATGATGTCTTCTGAGAAGCAGACACATGAAATGCTGTCAGCTGCACAGTTGTCATGTTCTGGGTCACTGCAGGGACTCTTGCCTTATTCGTTAGATGCAGTCCAGTTTCTAGAGGCAATGAGGAGTTCTGTGAGTGTCATCTTCACAAAGGTTTTATGCCACATTTGCATGGAGTGTTTTTGTTGGGATCTGCATTATCCTCATGATATTTGCCAATGGCACGAGTATGTAGAAAGATACAATCCTTTCCTTGGTCAGCTGGATCAAAGACATACTACTTAGGATATCTGGTACCCAAAGTCTAGTTCCCTGGTATCCTGGGGAATTTCATGGTACATGAATTTCACCTCATTCGTGTACCAGTTGATTAATAATATGTAGAATTTAGAGTCAGGGTTTTGTCTGATACAGAAGGAAATGCAGCTGAATTGTAAGAAAGATGGTGCTGAATTCAAGGAGGTTTTCTGTATGTTGACTTGCATCATCCTGCTGTTTTTCCTGTGCTACAAGGCACCAGGGAGAGGACTCCTGTTTAGAAATTGATTCTCATGGATAGAGAACATCCCTGTTACAGACTTAGCACAAATTCAGACAAAATTAAACCTTTAAAAAGTCACTGATTTTCCTCTTAAGTGTCAGGTGATTCCCCATCACTGGAAGTGTTCAAGGTCAGGTTGGACAGGACAGCAACCTGTTATAGTGGAAGATGCTCCTGCCCAAGACAGAGGAGCAGAGTGAGATGCTCTTTAAGGTCCCTCCCAACCCACACCACGATTCTATGACTGAGAGTAATATATAGTTTAACACTGCTGCAGGGAAAAAAAATTGGTTACCACAGTTAAATTTCTGTAGGAAAGGACAGGGATGCACAAGGGCCTACACAAAGCAGGGAAGGACAAGGCACCAGTCATGAGGCTGAAGGAAAAATGATGGATGTGGGCAATGTGGCAGTAAACAGTGCGCTGGTAGAAATGCTGCACGGAGGCAGCATATCTGAAATAAGTTCTAAGGATCTTGTTTAAGGTTTTGTGGTAAAGAAGGATTCTTGAGGAGGACTGTGAAGATGAGAGCATGCAGTTACTAGTCTCCTCTTGTGACTTTTCCTACTGTCCAGTGTTACTTTAAGTGCTAGAAGCCAATGTGAAAATGCTCCCACAAGCAGTGGAGTTGGAAGATAGATTTGACAGTTGTTCCATATAATGTAGATTTTCCATACAAATACAATCAGATGTCATCTCTCATGTGACAATCTTGCCTTTTCCTGGTTTTCATTGCAGCAGCAGCTTTTCTGGACTTCAGCAGCCCAGACAACTGAGCATCCAAAAAGCTGCCATTAACCCAGAGCACATAAATTACCTCTTTGCTCTATGCTGAGCTCACCAGGATTTTGTGCTTCCGTGGAGTCACTCTGTGGCACAGGACAGGGAGTTCAAGCAGACTCATTGCTTTTGCACAGTGTAGAGTCACTCTCCACATGCACATTAAACCTGCTGGGCTTGCTCTGTATTTGCAGAGCTCCACATGGGAAACTCACATTTTGGGGATCGTGGCAGCCACTGGTTAGCATCTGTGAACAAAATCTTACAAAATCCTGTGTACAGTCCTGGAAATGCTATCTGCCTTCTGTTGTTTGGGAAATGTAATTCATCTGCTAAGGTTGGAGGCCAGCCTAGCTCCTTCAGATGTCTCACAAAGATGCTGGAGAGATGGGAATACTCTCTGAAATTGTATCTCATTCATTCAGCAAACAGAAAAATAAATATCCCTACTAAGGAGCAGATGCAGCTGAAAAGCTCCCCACCACCTGGTTGCTCTCAGAGAGTAAAGAGGCACGTGCTTATATTATATAAACTTATAGACTATATAAGTTATATAGACTTCCTGAACAGATGTGTCAAGCCAATGAATAGAGGAGCAAAGGGAAATGCCCAGAGGGAATCCCACATTACTTGGCAGTGTTCCCATTTACCAGCATTTACCTTGTCAATGCTGAGAAATTTGCTGCAGGGTAAAAAACAAGGCCTAAAAGAATGAAGAAGAAGAAAAACCCATATAGTAACTCAGAGTATCTCTTATTTTGGGTTACTGCTGGTGCTTGGAATTGGAGAATTGTAGCTGTGATCCCGACTGTGCTTCATGCTAAGAAATAAGGATTAAACCCCTCGAGCTCTGTCAAAAGCCTGACATCTAGTGGAGGTAAAATAGTGGGCAGCAGAGCTCAGCCTGAAACCATTCGACTGCAGAATTTGTATTATTCACTGCTGGTGTAGAGTTCATTTAATTTGTTAATTCCAGCTGTGAGATATGAGTTAGTCTACTCATCTTTTTTATTGTACACTGAAATCACAGCATACATGTCGCTCTAACTCAGGATAATTTAGGATCTTAAATCACAATACCCTAAGCCTTTGGAAGGTTTTCCATATGTACAGCACTTGTCAGCAGATGAGCTCTGTAAGGTGACAGCAATAGGCCTGGGATTGGTATCTTCATGTTAGGAGACAAATACCTACGAAGTTTGCTTTTATAGAATTTATGAAAGCCAATCTAATGTCATCCTAAGAAATAATATTTGAGAAGATGCTACTGGTAACTAGAAGTTGCTGCATACACTATCTATTTGTCTCTGAGGAGAAAATATATCCAGTTATGTAGAGAGAGTTGCTAGACTGACAGAACTGAGAAATAAAGGGCTAAACTTCAGTTCTCTATAATATTTTTCTTTGGATCTTTGTCAATTTTTGCAGCTATAAGAAAAGCTTCGATACTTACAAGAAAAAGTTACTGAAAATTGTGAGCATTCATTTTGATATAATACTATGAAGCTTCTGAAGTTCTAGTTAAAAGTCTCAGAACTTATTTTCTTAGAATTTTTGTATGCCACCTTTATATTCGTTGAAAGAAACATGCAACCCAAACTTTAAAAAAAAGCAAATATTGCTATTAAAATAGCATCAGAAGATTTCAGAATGTTCAGATATTAGGATATTTTGTTGCCTTTTAATTTCAAAACTTTAACCAATTGAAGAAATACCTGATTAAGTCTCCCTGTCATACCTGTGGATCTGAAAGAAAGAAAATTAAGTTTCTTTTAAACCAGTCTGCAAAGACTGTCCAAAACCATTTGTCTTATTATGTATCTGAAGAAAAGCTTGATCCATTCCTGTTTTATATGTCTTTTTCCACAAGGTCGTGTCAGTAGACTAAAGTGATAGGTTATTAATTTTTTTAAACTAATGTCTTTCTTAAGCAGACACAAATATAAGTTAAATTTGATCATTTCCTTCTGCATCTGCTAATTATAAATTTGACCTCTGCAGAAGTAATTATTTGTGTCTATATATATATGACAGGCTTCTAAATTCAAAAATGCCACATTCTTTAATGACTGGGAGTAATAATACTTTGGAGCTGTTAATTTCTCAGCTCACATGGAGATAAAAGCAGATATTGAAGGAGGTATTTGTCCATCTGTTCACCTGTGCAGTGTTCTCCTTAAGTCCAAAACTCATCCAAATAAAATCAGCCCCCTGTGTCTGCATCTGTGTGCCACACATTATCCATTTGCTAGATCTAGGCTACGTGGGTTTTGTTAGCCTCCCCTCCCACACTTCACCAGTCTCTGAGTGTGCCTCATACCTCACTAACACCCCATGCACTTATTAAGTAATATAAATCAATAATTAAAATATTAACTACTAATTCCATGCAAACACAGACATGTTCAAGACACTGTCAGGGATGGGTGAGCCTGCTTTTTGATCTGAACAAGTGCTGATATTCACAGAATACAAATACTGGCTTCATCAGAAAGGGCAACGAGGAGAAAACCTTGTAATGAGTCAGAGGTGGAGCCTCAGTTAGCAGGGATTAGGTCTGGGTTCTGACTTCTCTCCTCCCTTTTCTCCTTGCCCATCATTTTTGTGACTCTGCAACTGCACAAAACTCTGAGTCTTCCATTAGCTTTGGGAAAACATCTATTTTTTTTTTCTTTTGTCTTCCTTTCAGTGTGGTCTGGCTTAAAAGCAGAACTAAAGAGAATAAAGCACAATACGGTATTTGTGTCTGCTAGACATTCTTTTTGTCTCTTTGCCGTGCTTGCCCTGCACTTGGCTCATCCTGCCCCCAGGCTGTATCACAACCGCCAGGCATCAGGAACCACCCACCCAGCAGCCGGTGCTGGGAACCTACAGGGGGAGATTCTTCACGTGTAATTAGTGCACCACAACCTCTGCTCTTCTGTTTCTGTATACAGGCAACCTCACCCCTGCTCAGTCACAGCTATGCTAATTACCAAAACCAGCCTTGCCCTTTATAGGTGACAGCTATATCCAGTAAGGATGAGTGTGATAAAAGAGTGAGTTAGGTGGCTGGGGGAGGACTGACCAGAAATGGGAGAGAGAATTGCTGCTGTGAGGTCAGTCTGAGTCTGCAAGGGAAGCCTGCAGTGGGAGTTTGCTGTAGTCAGAGTCTGCTGGCTGGGTTATGAGGAAGAAAATGAACCAGGACCTTTTCATACTGTTGAACAAGAGTGTGTCTCATTTCTATCTCTAACACAAGGTCTGCTGCCACATGTTTTGTGTCATCAAAAGAGACGCATCTTAGACAAAATCTGTTGCATGTTTTTCACAGCTAGAAACTCCATCCAGCTCCATCTGACGTAACTTCCCAAATACATATACTCTTACCTCCTAAAATGGCATTTATACCTGTGCATGCCTGACTTCTAAATATGCACTGTCGTTTCCCAGCACTACCCATTCATGGACAGATAAGGAGTCACTTGATAAGTCAAAAGCAGGTAACAGTCAGTTTTTCCTGCACAAGACAAAGATTTGTAAGATCATCATGTTAAATGACGAGTCTGAGTACAGTGTGCACCTTCATTCCTGAAGCAAGGAGTGCCTCTGCTGAGGAATCTGTTATAAATCACATTTTTAGTGAGACTGGCAAAGCCATATAACTCTGGCCTCAGGGAACCTGTCTAATTTGTCAGCTAAAATTCAGTCTCGTAATAAAAAACAAGTCCATTCATGCTTTGTGAAGGCTAATTGCCCATGGAAGGAATCTGCTCCAGGAACTGTCAGCAGTGATGTGGTGTGGCACTGTCATCTGGCTGGAGCTTCCCAGGGAAGGTCAGTAGAGCTCCCTTTCCTCTTGTGCTGACCTTTAACCATGCAGCTGCTCTCCCCCAAAAAGGTATCTTTGGTCAGACCATGAGCAGAGTTGCAGGAGCCAGAGGAGTTCTTATTCACCAATGTCCTTCCTCAGCCCTGCAACACAAGTTGCTTAAACTCACTGCCACTTGGAAAGGGGCACAAAAAACATCCAGCAAATAGGAGCTTCAAAATAATCCTTGGAAGAAACACTACTTCAATTCTTAAGAACTTGTTTTTTATAATCATTCAAGTGCATTGTGAACTGCAAAAACTCCAGCATTTAATAAATTGCCACAAATTTAACACTTCCTATTTCAGAGAAGAACTGAGTTTGTTTACTGGACTTATGAAAGTAGTTACAATGATTTTCTAACTGCAAGTCAGAGTTTAATTCCCTTCCATAACATTAGGCATGCAGTATGTTTTTTCTCTTCTAGGATATTATTCTCTGTTGTTTGCCCCAAACTTCAATAAGCAAAGTAACTCCATTTGTTGCAGCTTAGTGGCATTATTAAATGACTGTGTTTTATTCCTACTAATTATGAAGCCCTAACTTTGAGTATGTCCCTAGAATGGCAATGAGGATGGGAAGAAATGTTGGGAAGAATGGTCAGATCTTGAGGGAAAAATGCAATCATTCACAGTTACTAGCAACTGTTAACAAGTAGAGGTTCAATACTTGCCAGGGCTAATTTAGGATCCTGTAAGAGATCACTTCAATTAACCATTTAACTTACTTTTGCTGTTATTTATCATGCTGCTATGAACAGGTCTCTTGGACTGAATTAATTGTATTAAACAAGGAAAATAGGTATGAATAAGAAGATAATTGCTTCGAAAGCAGTTACATCCAGCCCCAATCTATCTATAGCCACTCTTTTCATCTATTATAGAAAAACTTAGTTCAAAAATAGTTACCAAGAAATGTTCCTTGTAGTCAAAAAGTATATCGCAGATTGACCATGTAAGCTTGAATTCAGCAGGGTGCTGAACGCAAGTTTGCAAGAAAAATAGTCTTGGGATGATTACCAACCTTAAAATAATGCCCATGTTTAAGTTTCTTGATGTACCAAGGCCCCTTTGTTCTGGTTGACTCCATCAAACTGGTGTGTTTGTTCTATTAGATGGCATCAATGACTAGTCTCTTTTCAGAGTGCTTTGTAGAAAAGGGGACATAATTGTCTGGAAAGAGGCCTATTAAGTGTTTGCTTTTAAATCAAAGAACACTTGAAATATTAAATAAAGAAAGACTACAATATATAAGTCACTCCAACCCATCTCAAATATACTGATGCACATTAATGATTTACTTTGGGTTCATACATCTATTTGGTTTCGTATTCAAAACGTTGTTACTCTGGTAACCCCAACATCTCACAGAATTTAACTTATTCTCCATCTAAAGTACACTCTTTTAAGGAAATTCATACAGGTTCTCATGAGAGCTCTTTTTCCTTTCTTCCCCCTTTGTTTGTAAAGGAAGAAATAGTGACTGGTTTTGTCAAGAATGGGTTGTTTTTTTTTTTCTTCCTCCCCTCTCCCATCCCATTAATGACAGCTGAGATTTAAACACAACTGTACATTCAGCCTGCATTCACAGTTTTACAAAGATCCCAGTCTTAAACAAGTTGTGTTGCTTTACTCCAGTATCGGTCCATGCTAATATTCTGGGAAGAGCCTTTCTAAGGAATTCCTCTCCTTATTTCAGAGGATACTTTCATTCTCAGCAGGCTGTCCTCTCATATATTGCTTTAAACAGGAGCAATGTAGCTCTGTTCTGGCACACTGGTATTTTACTGGGGTATCATTAACTGGGGTATATTTCAGCAATGGGTGCAATGGCAAACATCAAGAAGAGGTTGCCAAAGCACCTCACAGCCCTACTCTACCCTGTGGTATTCCCTGGCAGATAGGCAAGGATGAGGGGAACAGCAGGAAATATCCTGTAGGAGACTGTACTTTCAGAAGCCAAAAGTGATTTAAATAGTCTGCCTTGAAGTGGTCTGGCCTCCCTCCTTCAGTGGTGATTGCTCAGGGAGTTGAGCTGGGTACGGCTGCAGATGATGTTGGAGCTGACAGCTGTCGGAAAGCAGCAGCCCTGCTTTGTCCCAGGGGCCACTTCCCATCCTTGCTTCATTGTTTGAGGTCTATCAGTCAGTGACCCAGTAGAAGAACAAGCTGACTGAGAGGGCTGATCCAGCAGGAAAGCTGGAAGTTGACTCCAGAACTCTCTGCCCTCCTTCCTCCTGCCTGCTCTTGGTAACTGTGCTGCCGTGAGTGTTTCTGTGGTCACACATCCCTGTGGGTTGGTAACTGGATTTAGCTGCTCCATTTTTGCATCATCACATTCTTGCTATTACTTTTATTAGTTCCTGATGCTGATCCACCGTGGGGTGGTTCAACACCTCGACACAAGGCAGGAGATGGGGGCCTGCAGGAAACAGGGACAGGAAGCGTGAGAGGGTGGGATGTGATAACTGGCATTGCCACCTTCCCACAGAGCATTGGGGCAGGTGATTTTGGGAAGACAAATCAGAGCTGGTAAGGAAGATAAACTTTGCAGTTTGTGCTGGGCAGATGCCACAGCACCTGTAGCACTGTGACAGCTCAGAACTAGAACATACCCAAACTAGACCCCAAGGAAACCACAAGCAGCTCATGGACATAAAAGTGACATCTGCTTCCTTTCTGTCCCCTCCTGGGACAGGGCAGCAAAGGGCTGTCCACACCTATCTAGGCACAGGGCAGAAAGATGCCAGTCATGGATAGCTCTAGAGAATTACATCAAAGGGAAAACATTCCCAAGAAGGGGTGGATGGACCAAACCCTACAGAGTACATCCTCCGAGCAGGTACAGCATAGCCACGACCACACACTCACTCTGCTAAGGCCAGAAACAACAAGAACATTTGTTGAGCCCCATTTGTTCCAGATGTTGATTTTTTTGATTAAGAAGATTTATTCAGACAAATGCAGAAGAAACAAAAGGAGTAAACACAAGCTTAAAGTTTCAGAAGAGTTTCAAACTTGTTATTCAAACTTGTTATTATTTGCTCACTGTGTAATCTCTTCCTCATCATTCATTGACCTCTGGCAAACAAAGAGTTGAGCTGACAGCAACTTTTCTTCCTCAAGCCCAAATTCTTAAAAATATCTTCTATTTAAAGTTGTATTCCAACCTCTTCAGGCACTCTGTCCAGTGATCTATCTTAACACCACCATCCTACTTGTCTTTTGCATTTAAAGAAACTTGCAAAGAGGACTTCACAGTAAGCCAGGTAGGGAGATTATTTTTTTCTTATTGACAGTAAAGAGGAAAAAAAATCCAAAGGAAGTAAAGCTGATCTGCTTATAGAAAAACAAAATCTCTTTTCTTGATTTTTCCCCTTTGATTTATAAAAACATCTTGTTAATCCCTTCAGGGTTTCTGAGAGGAAAGTTGTCTGAGATCCCTACACAGTGATAGAAGTTAGATACATGTGAAGCAGAAAAGATTGACTGATTTAATGATTAAACAAAAAGAGGAGGTATAAATAACTGAGGAATCTATCAGGGAAACATATTAACTGCAGTTTCCTGATTTTTTTCTACCTTTGCATTCTTAATAAATTACTTAGAGGAGATGCTGAGGTGACTGTCTCAGTTAGGTCTTCCCAACCTTAAACATAAAGAGGTTTTATCCATTTTAATCACAGAAACCCCTCCATCACATTATATACAGTTTGTCAGAGTTAATAAATCTGACTCAGTTCTTTGGAAAGCTTTCCAAATTTTGGATGACGTCACCTTTGTACAGTTTTGAATTTAGATCATATAAAGTGTTCTTCAAATTTTTTTTTATGAAAACAGTATTTTTTTTTTTTTTCCTTCTTGGGTAGATTATTCTCTGAAATGTTCCCAGTTTTGAAGTGAAGATAAAAATGTTTATGAGCATTTTAACTTGAAAGAGGAAAGAAAAGTTCATTAAAAGATTTGCAGCATTTGAATTTACAGCAGTAAATAGAGTGCATCCTAATCTGGGTAGGAATGACAGCACACAACTACTTTTATAATCACAATGTAAGTACAGAATACTGCAAATACTAAATGCCAGCATTACAGTCTCAAGGAATATTGTAAAAATAAAAAAAATATAAAGACCAAATTTGCTGATTTAGCAGCAGAAATAATACAATTAATTACTCAAAGGATCTAATGAGCTGAAGTGACAGTATTTTTTCCAGTCACACTGCAAATCAAGACACTTTGTAGGAGTTACCTCCAGGAGATGAACAACATACTGCTGAGCACAGGTGGAAAGGAGATGACTTTGAAAACAAAAGTTACTAGGGCATCAAGAAGCTGCCATTGACCTCAAACAGGGACAAGCACCTCCATGACCCCTGTGCACAGTATTCCCACCTCTCAGTCCAATTGCTGCAGTACTGAGCATCTCTGCCAGTGCCCAGGGACTGAGCCAGGCACAGTTTGCTCCATAGTGGTCCTTGAAAAGCCCTTACAGTCTATAGACATGATTCCCATGTACCCACAAAATCTCCTCTTACATCAGTTTGCATTTACTGGAAAATAATGTCTGAGTTTGCCCCTAGAATGAGCACAGCACAGGTACCACCAGGGCAGTATCCCAGGAGTTTTTCCCATACCAAGGGACAGAAATAACCTGCTCAGCTGGCACTCAGTTTCCAGCACTGATGTCTCTTAGCAAAGGTAGAACCATAAGAGGGTGCCTGTTGAAAAGGGATCAATTCTTGGCTCTGTTGGTACAGGACCACTGTCTCTGGGAATTTACCAAGCAGGGAGTTGTTGTTTGTGCTGGATGTTGGAGTAGTGGTGAGAAAGCCACGATTCCCTGCAAAAAGACACCCAGGAACAGGAGAGTCTGTTTAGGGGAGTTTGGCTGGTACCAGCTTGGGTGAGATCTGAACATCAAGTGAAAAGACCCCACAATTCATTCCCTCTTTTGTACATTTCAGATTAACCTTACTACAGAACAATCTTTGCATAATGTAGTGGAGTTTTGCTCATTGCAGTGTGTAAGTTACTGCTGGCTGGGGCTAGGAGCAGGGCTACTCCAGGAGCACATGAAATTCAGAGTTATAACTCTGTATCTGAATTGGGGAGATGAAATTCAGATACAGAGTTATAACTGCCTCCTTGGAGAGATCTCTCCACTGTGTTCTAGTTGGGAATATGCTCAATAACTGCCCATACTAGGGGTGTATTATCTTCTCTTCCATTAAAGTTTAGCTGCCTTGCCTCACAAATTGTGGGAAAAGAAAGCCAAAGTGCCATCCATGTATGGCCATCTCTGTCTTCCTCCCCTTGCACCCATGAAAAAGTGCACCTCACAAAACTTGCTTGTGCAGCCACAACAGTGCCCAGCCCTGTGAAGGGGCCTCATGTGTGCATGTCAAGAGAGGTGAGAGGAAGTTGTGGCCACAGTTTGCAAAGGAGAAGCCTGAAGGGTGTTTTCCCCCTTGCCTTACTGGTTTGGAAGCAGAGGGAGAGGGGAAGAAGGTTTTTCCTGATTCTAGCACATATTTCCCCAGATCAGCCTAGCTGAAGTACACATGCTTGTGGTTCATCCTCACAAATGCCATGTCAGGCCCTGTGCCAATACAAACACGGAGTCTGGCTTCAATATATGCAGGGGAAAAAAAATATAGTTCTAGCTCACTCCAGATTAGAGTGTGTTTGCAGAGAAAGGGAGGAAATGAGGAGGGCTCTGATAGTTGTAGCTGAGTAATGCTGATCTCTGCCCTTGATAGGTCTTGTTGTGGAGGGCACAGCTATTTCCCTTGGCATGCTTTCAAGTTGATTATAATACAAATAAAATGTATTCAAATATACCAGGAAAAGATCTCAAAGGAACATATCTCAGTTCAGTAGAATAAGAGGTTTGGTAGGACTGCCAGCATGCCTGGTGAGCTGAGGAAGATACAGGTGCTTTAGGCCACCTGCCAGTGGGAAATCTCCAGTGTTCATTCCTGACAAAGACATGGGAACAAGAGACATGAGACTTCTGATTTTGTCTTTAAAATACTCCCATGTTGTAAAAATCTGCAAAGCCTCCTCCATTCTCAGGTGTTGGTAAAACTCTTCAAACCCAACTTTAAAACAGACTGAAGCCTTGCACTCTTTTTAGCTTTGTTGTGCCTGGAGAGTCAGTGCTCCATGCAGAAATTGCATGAACAAAATTTAATTTATCAAAACAAGAACTTCTCAAGAAAGGCAGCAGCTGAAATGGATCCTGTTTGATCATCACTGAAGACTTGATGGAGGAATAAAAAAAGAGAAAAGCTAACTTTGTTTGCAGGTGGTCAGTCACTAAAAATGAAATTGAAAACAAAAGAGATGATATAAATTTATAAATTATTCATGGCAATTAGTTTGCCAAGCATCAATCCATGCAGTTTTCATAAAGAATAAAGATCCTAGCTGAGTTTTCTGACCTGGTAATTACATTGTCCCTACTTAAATTTCCCCCTCAGTTCAGCATTATATACATGCCTCCCTCTCTGAAAACTGTCTGACAAACCCGAAACCTGTCACTTTTAGGCCTTTCAGCGCTGGGTAGTAGCTTTGGGTTTTGCTATAGGACTCATTATTCCTCTACCCCAATGGGCTTCATGTTTCTTTAGGCTGAGAGTTCTAAATGAAAGGAACTCAAGCCATAGCATCACTAAATCTAATATTTCTAAGCTTTTCATGCAATTAAATATCTTCCTGCCATGGAGTGAAAAGTTTTAGCCATGTCAAACTCCACCCAAATCAGCCCAGAAAGGACACTGACTTTGCCCAGCCTTCAAAAGCTGCTGCAGAGGTTTCCATCATTAATTGAATTTCAGCCAGGCTACCCTCTGCAGCTATGAACATTAATGCATCCTAATGCTTGGCTGGGGGTTATTTGCATGGCTCAACCTCAGGTTTTGGAGAAAGCTGCAAACATTTCAGAAGCAGCTGAAGGCTGTTCCTGCAGCTCCACCTTTTGGGCGCTGGGGATCAACCAGACTGCTTGAGATGGTGATTTCTTTACAAGAAAAGGACTTAACCTTGTTGTATTTGTGGCTGACATTAATCTCTAAAATATAAAGAATGAAGCACCTTGGAAGTTTTAAAGATGTACTGATTCCTCACAGAAAGCTCTATAATGTGTTAGGCTGGAGATACTTTCATTCTGACTAGTTTCTGAAGCCTGCTCAGTATCAGCAAGGAACCTGATTTATGCATGTACTTATAACAAGAATGTTTCCTTTCATCCTTTCTGCTTAAGATTCACTCGGATTCTTTGTGCTGGATTGAGAGGTGTTCAAAGTACACCATGTCAACTATGACAGTATCTGGTCCACATCAAATTCAATTGTATTCATGTATGTTTGAGATGGATTTGTCTTCTAATCCTCCACTTGCAGCCTCAGAATAGGCTGCAGCCTAGACACTTCATGCCATGAGGTGTCAAGTACCCTCAGCACCATTAGGTGATTTCTGTGCTCCAGGGAGCACAGAAATCCTGGCCCTTTTTGAGAGAGCCCAGCACACAGCACAAGGAGATGCTGTCCTGTGTTGATGGGCTGAAGATATTTGAAACATGCAGAAAGCATC
>JANPWX010000068.1:0-51623 GCA_024734555.1 Trochalopteron elliotii | reverse complement strand
TTGATGTGGATCCATCATCAGGCAGTAGGAGCTGAGTTAGAAATGTGCTCCCTGAGCCTGGATCACCTCCCACTGCCAGACACCACCAGGCCAGAGGTCGTTGAGCCCAGGGTGTCTGTAGAAGAATCACCCTTGGCCAGCACCTGCTTCCCTCCCTGTGTGGGAATTGTCACCTCACAGCTCTCAGTCTGTGCAAACAGAACACAGTGCTGAGTGTCAGAAGTTGAGGATTTTGACAACAAAGCCCTGTGCTACTGGGTCAGGGGGGTTGGCTGCCTGGAAATTTGCCAGGTAGCAATTGTCAAAGTCTTAATGAGCTTTGTGCCTTCACTGAATGGATTTCAAAGCTCCTCTAGGTGCATGGGAAGGACACCATAGAGTCATAGTGTGTTAAGGATGGAATGGACCTTAAAGATTGTCTAGTGCCAAGGCCCCTGCCATGGGCAGGGATGCCTCCCACTAGACCAGGTAGCTCCAAGCCCCATCCAGCCTGGCTTTGAACACTTTCAGGGCTGGAACCTCCACAAGTCCCCTGGGGAACCTGCTCCAGTGTCTCACCACCCTCACAGTAAAAAATTTCTTCTTAATATCTAACCTAAATTTCCTTTCTTTCAATTGATACCTATTACTCCTTGGCCTGTCACTACAGGACACCAGAGATGTTTTAAACTCTGCAAACTGGTGGCTAAAATTGGAAACTAGTCCAAGGAATGAGTTAGAAACTGCAAGTCAGCCCCAGGGGACATCTCCTGAGGGAAGAGAAGGGTCCGTATCTTCTCCTGCAGCATCAGGAGCTGGTTGCACGCAGCTCAGAGTCAGGGACTAGCACTGAGGCAGCCTGGAAAATCCAGTATAACAGAGGGAATTATTGTACTGAAATGGACATCTCTCCCCAGGCCGTGAGAGCAGGCTGGCCCTGCACCTCAGAGGGGAAGGCCAAGGACCCTTGGTTGAACTCAGCAGTGAAACCCTGAACCTTGGGGAAGTTTTTGTTGAAACTCCCCACATCCGTGAGGTGAGCACCAGGGCTTGGGATGGATCCTGATGGCTCCTGAGGCAGCAGCAAGCCTGGTGGACCCGTGGAATTCCTGGCAACCTGGGCAGTTGTGAGAGGGAATATCTGATGTACTGGTCAAATCTGGGGGGGTCAGAAAGGTGTGTCTGTTGTTCATGAAGCCCCAGTCCCTTCTTTTAGGCAGCTTTCCTTGGGGTTCAGCTGGGAGTCTTCATGCAAAACAACCCCATTTGACCCAACACTGGGTCAAAAAGCTGCCTGTTCAGGGGCTTTTGTGGCAGCACCAGACACAAGGCACCTTTGTACTGGGCTGTTCAGAAGCAGCTGGGACAAACTGGCTACGTTTGAGCTTCAGTCCACTGCAAACAATTTTCAGTCAAGTGTCTCCTGCTCATTCCTGGAGGTCACAGGAAAGCCATCCACCCTCCTGGCTCAGTGCTGGCCCTTGCAAAGGGCTTGGGAGTTCTTTCCCTTGCCGACCAGTCCCTCACCACGCTTCAGCCTTGGTGCATCTCTGGCGCTAGAAAAAGAAAAGTGTTCCTGGGAATAAAGCAAAGGATTTTTCTACCTATTTGCCCCCTGCCAATAGTGTCAAGTTTGCAAAAAAAAAAAAAATAGAGTCTTGTATTTCGAGTCCAAGATCTCCCTAATTAGGGGTCTTTTCCCTTTTCAAAGTCCTGTGCCAGGGTTTGAAAGAAGAGCAGAACTTGCAGCTCGGTCTTGAAAGGTGTTTATTAAATTTTTATCTCAAAAGTCTGCGCGCTGCCCTGCACCAGGCTTAGTGCACTGAAAGACACAGCTGCCAAGAACACCAGACCTGGTCTTCAAGGTCTTTTAAAGGTTTCTAATCCAATTAACTCTCAAAATGTACTATATTTACAGTTTGTACCAATAGCTACTACCAATTCTAAACACACAATTTTCTACATCACCTACATTGTACCAATGTCTTTGTGCCACTGTCACAGCAGAAGATGGAGTAGAAGAAGAACTTAAGACACCATCCAAAATTCTCCATCTTGCTTCTATCTACTTCCATTCTAAAAACCCAAAACCACAAATTTTCACCCTGTGACAAACTAAACTACTATCTCATTTCAATTTTTGTTGTTCTCATTCCATCCCTTAGTGTTGGCAGTTTTCCCCATGGACTAAGGTCAAAGGCAATGCTTTCCTGGGGTCTCAGCAGGGGTCTCGGATCCCCCAGGGCAATTTGAGGGGTTTTTCCCCATGCCCTGGACTCTAACAATAGAGAACAACTGAAAGAGGTAGAAAACGAGGCACTACATCATGCCAGACACTTTCAAAAGTTTGGCTGTGGAAGGGAAAGTCACGCTGAGTTTTCTTACCAAAAGATGTTGCTGTCTGTACATTTTGATGCTAATGCCTCATTCTCAAAGCATTGTTTCATGATACGGGACAAGGTGAATGAGTGGATGGTACTGTTGGAGCTGTGCTAACTGGGGCAGCAGCAGCTCTGTGGTGATTCAATATGCAGCTGCAATCACCCCACGTTGCTCTCAGGGCCAGGTCTGAAGGAGCTGGGTGATACTGACCAGAGGTGGACTGCTCTGTGTCCGTGGCATAACCCCAGGGTGACTCCAGTTATGTGGAGTAACATCAGTTTTGCATGAAAACCCAAAGGCAGAACTCGTCCTGTTGTATTGTTTTGACTTCTGCCATCCAGCAGCACAAAGCATCTTCTGTCTTTTCTGGGTGTAAATTGCATCATTAGAAAATAAGTCCCAAGAAGGGAAGATTCCACATGTATTCCCATTTTGCTTTCTTGCTGCTGCAGGTGAAACTGATTAACCAAGGAGCTATTGATGCTCCCTTCACCTACCTCCCTTTAAATGCAAACGTGGGCTACTGCTTCAAGTTTTCACCCGAGGAGGGTGTCATTGCTCCAGGTGGGATCCAGACTATTCAGATCTCCTTCAATGCCACCGTGTTGGGGTGGTTTGAGGAACAATTCCAGTTCACTGTGGCTGGATCTCCCATGCCTGTGATCCTGACCATCAGGTAAGGACTCTGGGAGCTTGGTGGGCACATCTGTAGCTCTCTCTGGGACATCCCCCACCTCAGCTCCCCTCTCATGGCCGTGCATGGAGACAGGCTGTGCTCCCAACTCCTGTGCAGAGAGTGCTCTGGTACCTCCTTTCCAGAGCCAGGAAAGGGCTGATGTGGGAGACAGGGAACTGTGCAGCAGCAACTGTCCCAAGGACATGGGCTCCATCCCATGGGCTGGTGCCATCGGAGAGATAATCCTGGCCCTGCAAAAGGGAGAAGGGGTGATGACAGGGGAGGCAGAGCTCAGTCCTCAGGAGCACAGCAGCATGAGGGCTTGTCCCTGCTAGCCTGAGCCGTGTGCTGGTAGGATAATGTAGTGTAAGCAGGAAAGCTGATGCTGCCTGCTCTGGAGCTTCGGAGCTAGGCTGCTGCTCTTGGGAGGCACTGGATCAAGGCAGTAAAGAAATGAAAGCAATCTGCAGTTGGTTATACCAATAAGATAAGGAAGATGGATAAAAAAGAGAACGAAATTTATTACTTAACAAGAGAAAAGTGTTGACTAGGTCTGCCCATAGTAGGGAAACAATTACACTGGCTTTGCTTTTGGAGGAAAAGTGCTGCTATTTTTATTTTGGAAATCAAGAGGGAACCTTTCACCATCAAATAATTGATTCTCCTCTGTCCCTCCCCCAAACTGGTCATGGGATGTTATTGCAAAGGCAGCTTTCTCCTTGAGCAAGAGAAGGTGTCTCTTGTTGAGATGTGTAGAGCAGAGCCAGTGGCAGTCCTGTGAACACAATAGAAGGCACAGTTTACTGGTCCTTGACTTTTAACCAAAAGACAAGAGTGGGCCTTGATTGGCATCAACCATGAAATAAACTCGTGAGTGTTGTGCAGCTTCAAGTGCTGCTTTCAGTGGGTGTTGGTGGCTTTTGGAGTCTGCCTGCTGAGTCCAAGGACAGGTGAGGAGGTGTGGTAGATCCAGGACACCCATGTTTTGCTGGTTAAGCCATTGCTCTTGGCTGTGCCAGCTGGTGCAGTGGTGACAAGCTGGTCCTTTCCTCTAGGATTCATCTGTCCACTGTGTAGAACTGTTAATGCTCTTTTCAGAGGATGTTTGGGACTCCCCTTGCTTCATGTCTCAAAACTCTGTCTGTAATGATTGTGTGGGTCAAAATCTCCTGAGAAAGCTCCTCCATGGGAACACCAGTTACAGCTAAGTAGCGAAGCAGGGAACCTGTGGCTGGAAAGGCTGGTTACAGAAATTTGTGGGGACACCTTTATGTCCATCACATTACAGATGGGGAAACTGAGGCACAGAACCATGTCTGGGTGTGTGTTCAGGGTCCCTCATGGGACCACCAGCAACTGGGGGGCTTTTCCTGCCTGCCCTGTGCCCAAAGCCCCAGCAGTGGCTGTCGGCCGCTGGCCTCTTGGCTTTAGCTGCCTGCTGTGCACACGGACACCGTGCTGAGCACACGGTGCTGTGCTGTTTGAAACCCGCGGTGCCCCCGACACCAGGTTTTGTGCCCCCGAGCCACGACAGCCGGAGGCTTTGCAATTCCCTTTAACGCCGCCGTTTCCTCCCGTTATCGCAGGGGGTGTGTCTCCGGACCGCGTTTACACTTCGACAGCGATGTGATCGACTTCGGCGACGTCTCCTTTGGTGAGTGTTCCCTGCGCTGGGACACAGCGGGAGGGATCTGTGTGCTCCAGAATGGAGCACTGGAACATAAAAGCGTCCAGCACTCATGTTCTGCCACAGCAGCCTCTTCAGGGTGTGAAGCGCAGGGCTGCTGGTGCCTCAGGTAGCATTTTGTCATTGTGGGGTCAAATAGAACCAAGTATTTTCTGGTGTCTCTGTCCTGGTTTAAAAGACAGATTCTGCCAAGGAAGGCGGGAATCTTCCTGGAGTGGAAAGATGGCGCCCTCCCTCCAAATTATTATACCTTTGAAATTACAGGGCTTCCAGGCAGTAATCTGGGGAAAGGAGTACCAGTTCTTTACTAGAATATATCAGGACAGCACAGACACCAAGGCAATGACAGAAGTTTCCAACCCACCAAGTCGTATTTTCCCCTTTGGTGTAGTTATGATCACAGGCTGGAGGAGCTGCGGGCTCTGGCAGGGCAGTGATCCCGTCCCGGCCGGCACCGGCAGGGAAGGAAGGAGGAAATCGCTGTTTTTGCAAACTAGGGGCAGCAGGGGATGTGGGCACTGCCGGTCAGCAGCAGGCAGAAGCGGGGAAGGCGGGCAGGTTCGGTCACGGTGCTGAGCCCGGGGCCAAGCACACAACGTCCCGCAGCACCGGGCTGCGGCCTCCCCGAGCCCCGCGCGGGAGGACGGGAAGGTCTGCTCCCTGCAAACCTCAGGCCCGGCTCCACAACGGCCCACGGCATCACGGCACAACTCCCAAAAGGGCCGGAACGGAAAAGCCCACCCCCACAGCCAACCCCCCCCAAACCCCTACCCCCTTCCCAGGCCAAACTACCAAACCTAAACCCGTAACAATGAAGTCGTTGAACGTTTTAAGAAAACTATTTGCCTTTCCTGAGCTGCTTCTTCCCCACCCTGCATCACCACTGAGGCCCTTGTTGTCTTTTGAATAAATGAAACAAGAAGGGCAACAGGTAGAAAAATGGTTCTGTAATAGGAAATTCATCCTGCTTAATCTGATTTGATTCCTAAAGTCCCTTCAGCTGAAGGCAGCTGTTGTATCTTTGCTTCTCTTTAGCTGTTGACTGTTGTCTGCATGTGGTGACCTCAGTCTCATTTGAGCTTTTGACATCTGTGTTTGTCCCTTTTGTGCTGGAGTCACTGCTGGAGCTGGCAGTGATCACTGTTGATGGGCACAGAGAAGCTCTGGGCTGTGCCTGCAGTTGTTTCTTCCCCCATCTGTGTTCAAATGACTCTTGGTGAGCAGGCTGGGGAGAAGTCTCCTCCCCACAGAGCTGGCCAGCCAAGGCAGATGTCCACTGCAGAGCAGGTTGTGGCTGGTGTCCAGGCTCTGCAGGACATCCCCACCATGCCTGCCTGTATCTCTGGCTTTGCAGTATGGAAAGCAAATCTCAGAGCTAAAGTGGGGTAAACCCTTGCAGGCAGCAATCACAGTGAGCAGCATGGGTGTGATGTCTCCTTTTGTTGGGTCAGGTGGGACACAGTTCCTAATTGCTAATCTTGAAGCAAGGCTCAAGTTTTCCTCGAGTGGGCTCTGAGCTGTCACATGCTCAGTCTGTTTGGCCCAAACCAAGAGATGCCTTAAGGATCCTGCAGGGAGAAAGTGCATTAGGGTGCTTTGCATCACGTTCTAGTTCCTGATCCCATCCTCACTTTCCTTTGCTGTAACTTCTTCTCACTGACGACTCACTGTTTATATATCTTGGAAACAGTGGGAATGTTGGCAGACTTAACAGGGAATTTTACAGCTTGAATTTTGAGAGGAAATGCCCGGTCTGGGTGCACACTCATCAGTGAGAAATAACTGGTGCTGGTTTGGGGCAGGTGAGGGAGCTCCTCCCCATCAGAAAGAGAGAAGCTTGCAGTGTTGAGCAGGGCTAAGAGCGGGCATTTTCAAGGCTGCAGTCTATGATCAGTGTCAAAGGGAACTGAGTGCTGATTAATTCCTCTTGCAGCTTCTCAGTGAGCTGTAGTTCAGATAACAAAGAGCTACACTCCAATCACGCTTTCATCCTACCAGGCTATTCCCGCCAGGAGCGATGACATAACTGGTGCCTACATGGATATTTGTGTCCTTTTCCTAGGCTTTCCCCACACCAAGACCTGTCGCCTCACTAACACCTCCCTGGCGCCCGTGATGTTCAAGCTGCGCGTGTCGGGCGATGGCATGGTGCCTGCCGTCAGCAGCTTCGATCAGATACGCAACGACAGTGACCCCTCCTGGAGGGAGGGACTGCAATTTTCTGTGGAGCCAAGGGAGTTTAAAGTGAATCCCAGCCGAGGGACCATCCTCCCACACAGACACCAGGATATCGAGGTATGGGAAGAGTGCAGCCATGCACACTTCAGCACCAGGGCTGGAGCTTCACCGGAGAGTGGGAGGGCTTTAGCTCTGATGCCAGCTCTGCTCATGGTGTGAGTGAGGATCTGCACTGCTGTGAGTCTCTGTGAGCTGGGGTACTCGGGATGCTCCTGAAGGAGCACTGCTTTGTTTCCAAAAGCACAGGCTGAAATCACGTACCATGTGGTCAAGTACTGAAGGCATTCTTGTGTTTTTGAGAGCAATGTCTTTGATTGCAAGTGGGCAGAGGAAGGATTAGGACAGAAGGTGGCTGTTAAAGAGATGTCATTGTATAAAGCAGTTTGCTTTTCTTCCTGGTCTCATTTCTCCTCTCCTGGGGAGCAGAATGATTTGTGTTCACTGCAGGGATCTCCAGTGAAGACAAAAAACTCTGCAGCCATGAACTGCCCAGCACCTGCTGGCCCACACTTTGCCCTCAGCTTCATGCTGTAAAGCTGAACTCATTTTGTTCAAGTCAGCAGATTTCCTCTGCATTTATGTCATTGTAGTCAGATGAAAATTGGCCCCTTAATTTGAATACAGTGGTGCATAGAGCTTTACTCTAATGTTTTAATTTAGCTGACCTATGCCCTGATAGCAAGATGTGCTTAACAAATTTGGTATTGCCAGAAGGGTTTTGTTATCCTCAGAGACTCTGCTCTACATGGACCAGCAGAAGAATTAAGGCAAAATCCTCCCTTTTCTTACCACCAAACAAAAACTGGAGGATATCACACGTGGGTAATGAGCTTTTGTAAGGAAGAATTTACTGCTCTTGTCTTCCACCAGGTGACCCTGTGTTCCAACACCGTGACGGAATACAACCGGAAATTGCTGGTGGACCTGGAGTGGTTTGGTGAGGGAGTGGCATCACTGACCATCAAGGCCAGGTACCAGCACTTCCCTGGCCTCCCCCAGCACACTGCCTTGCACAGGGTGTGCTGGCTGCAGCTCCCAAGGAGAAGTGTTGTTTAATGACCTCACCTTCTGCCCAGCTGGAGATGAGAACAGCAGTGCTTGGAAAGCAGCCTGTGGTGAAAAGCACCCCTGCTCACAGCCCAGCATGGTCCTGGGCCTTTTTCTAAAGGGAGCAGGAATGATGTAATTTATTGACCTGTGCTTGAGGTGAAGCAAATTTCCCAAGGGCCTCCTTGCCTTCTCCCTGCAAGAGGTGGAGTTGTGCTGGGTTGCAACCACCCTGCACTGGTTTGGGACACACCAAGCAGCCTGCTGAGGGTCAGGGTCTGGTTCTGTTAATGAGGGCACGGTGACAGTGGGGAAGTGGCTCACAGCAGGAGTGGTGAGGGCAAGATCTTCCCCTTGGAAATCAGCCCTTGATGTGGCAGTTCAACTCTATTTTTTCTCCTTCCCTCTGCTTTCCCATTTTGAGCTTTGATGTTGTCAGATTTAAACCAAAAGTTGTTCTTACTGCAGCAGCATTCCATCCTGCTATGCTTCTCCAGGTGTCAGTTTAATGATGAGAGGGATGCAGTTCCCTGGTGCTGTTCCCACTCCCAGGCAGAGCCAGCCAGTGCCTGGGCTGCCATTTTTTAAAGCAGGTGCTATTGGGGACAGTCAGTGGGACCTGTGGACCATACAGGACCAAGGGAGCTGTAGGAACTGGGAGGGAGTGATCTCCCACTCTGTAGGGCAGGTGGTGTCTCGTGCCCTCCAAGGCTGGGGCAAACAGCCGAGTTCTCAGGCAGGGCAACAGCACCATGGGAGAGAAGAGAGTCATTTTTACTGAGACACTAGAGTCATGTGTTCCTTGAGCCTTAGTGAGCACTGATCCTTGTTGGGAAGGCTCCCCCAGAGCTCATGGATGACTGGGACTGTTACAGGAGTCCTTGCAAGCCTTCTTGGGTAAAGGAGGGGCTGAGGCAGCTGTGGGACAAAGTGCTCTGCCTGGGGCACTTGGCAGCCTCTGGGTGCTGCCTCTCAGGGTTTGCCTCTCCTTGACAAGACGTGTTTGAGTGGGAAGACTTAGAAGGCAATTTCTCACTGCAGGGCTGTTAAATGTCTATTTGACAGTGACAAATGTGTTATGCTCCATTTCACAACCTTTGGGGGTGAACGTTCTCCACTCTCTCAGTATCTCTGATTCCCTTGGGGTCATCTCTTTGCCCAGATGTTTTGTTCCTGAGCTGCAAGTGTACCCCCAAATCCTGTGGTTGGATGAGTGCAACCTGAAGGTGCCATTCGAGAGGAAGCTCTTCATTAGGAATAACACCCACCTTCCTGGCTGCTACGGGCTTATTCCCCAGGTTTGGCATCACATCCACCTCCTCCTCTCAAATATTATTGTGGAGATTATTAGGGGGTGAAGGGCTTGGATAAGACCTTGCTGGTTAAAGATCTGCTGAGAACAAGATCCTACCTGAATGTAAACTTTAGGATGCAGTTTAACCTCCTGAGGAAACAGCTTGCATTCTAGTCTTCAGGGTGTTTTCTTGTGGGAGATCTCAGAGGGTTGTGAAAAGCTGCTGCATCCACAGACACCAACGGCTGTGCTGGCAGCCTCCTTGCAGAACCCCCTGGGAATGCTAAGCCTAAAATTCTTGCATTTTGTTTGTGCCTTTTACCTTTGTCCTGGGGATTTTTAAAAATGTGTGTAAGTTGCTGTTGTGATGGATGTTAAGGAGTTTAAATTTTCTTCAGAGATCCCTCTGAAGTTGCATTTGATTCTGTCCCTTCTAGGAACACAAGGAGAACTCTCCTGTGCTCTACTCCAGCCCCAGACCCTGTGGGGTTGTCGAGCCTCAGAGCACTGCAGAGGTTCCAATAATATCTGAAATCCAAACGTTGGGCAAGCATTGCACAAGTGTTTCTATCAGCGTGTTTGGGGATGAAAGGAACCCACTGGTGAGTGCAAGGGGAGGCGTGTGCCTTTGTGCAACTGGTCCTGGCAGGGTGCACAGTGTGTAGGGATTGTTCTGGGGAAAACAGGCACAGGCTGCTGTGGAGAAGGACAGCAGGGACTGGTGGCATAAACAGCTCATGCCTTATAGGTGGGAATGTCAGTGTCTGACCCAGAACGTAGTTCATCTAAGCTGGAATTGAGGATAATTTTAGCTAGTTAATCTTTAAAATGCTATTAACTTTGGAAACATCTGTTTTAAAATGTTATCTCTCAGCACAAAAGAGGATGTCAGAAGACTTCTGGGAACCTTGAGCTTTCTGTAAAAGAAAGGAAAGCTGGCATTTGAAGGGTGGTTGCAAGGATTTAAACTTACAGTAAAACATATGGAAATGATGATGCCACATTCCCTGGATGGCACCAAACATCTGAACCTGGGCCATTGTGGCACTGCATGTAAACCAGTCAACAGGAAGGACAAGCAGTGCAGGCTGTGCCAGGGAGCCTGAAGTTTGACTAAACACTTGCTTTCAACTATCAGGCTGCTTCCCTTGAAGAGAAGGGTTTCTCCCCACCAGAATAACCAGTTGTTTAACTGTCACAGCCTGATCTTAACTAGAGATTTCTTGCAAAGCTTCTACCTTTGGACCAAAAATTTGTAGTTTGACAGTTTCTCTTACCTTAATCCTTTTCAATTTGGAGGTGAATACATAAATTTATTTTTTTTTCCCCAAAAGCCCAGTATTTCAGCTGGAGAGTGGTAGCTGCCCCTAAAGAAATAACTTGAGCAGGGCTGAGCTGTTTAAGCTTTTTTAGGTTTCCCTGTTTTGGCTTGATTTTTTTTTTTTTTTAAAATCTTTTTTGCCTGCTTTCTGGAACAGAGAACAGAACTACGGAGCCTCGGACGGCTGGCAGCAGTCTATGCAGACCCCAGGCTGATAGAGTTTGGCAAGATTGCAATACTAAGGCCGAATTCACGAGGCTTTCGCCTCTTCAACGAAGGTCTCGCCGACATAGAGTTCAGGCTGGAGGTTGTAAGTATCTGTGGGGCTGTTTTCCAGGGAAATTGACTGGTTGACATGACAAGCAGCAGCCATGACTTGGTTTTTACATGCAAGATTTCCATATTGCCCTGGGTGAGAGGAAGCAGGATACTCCAATATTCCATCTGGGCGAGGCAAAAGGAACCTGGCTCTGGAGTGGTTTTAGCTGGGGCACCCCTCAGTGAAATCAGGTGCAGAGATGTTGGAGCAGAAGTTTGTCTGGATTGTGTTGACAAGTTCTCCCATAATTTTATGGAAGGTCTTTAGCTGTGTGTGTCACAGTTTTGGAGCTCTGAGATCAAGAGAAACCTGTGGTCCTTTGCTCCTCAGAGAGCATGGACTTCCCTGTGGTTTCCCTGCTCCATCTACATTTGCTTTGTGCCAAACTGCTGTTCATAGTAGAGAAGAGGGTGTGAGGTCTGTCCTCAGACTGCTGGTGGGGAGGCAATTTTCACACCTCCTGTGGGTCAAGCCAGTTGGGCTGTCCACACAAAGACACGTGTGGGGGTTGTGCACCCCCACAGCCTGTGGTCTCTGTGCTGTTGAAAAGCATCTTTGGGGACCAGCTGCAGAGAAAGGCTGTGTAATATGTGAAGGCTGCACGGAGGAGAGGAGCTGGGGCTGCTCCCCTGGCAGGGAGAGCAGGGCTGGTGCAGCCACGAAGGGCTTGTAGGCTGGGCCTGGGGCTGGGTGGGATGTCTGCTGGAGGGGGAGATCTATGAGGGGCTTGAGGTTTGCTCTTCTTCATGCTGTGTGTGTTGAACTTGGAGCTGGTTAAAACCTGATACTCTGGACTTGTTTGTGTCTGTGGATAAAGCATCAGGCCGTGTGGGAGAGCCCAGCCACAGCCTCCTGGGCCAAGGAGGAGGGGCATGAATTTTCCTCTTGCTGCTTTTCCCACTGTTTGGGGGATAAATGTAACCTTAAAGTGAGGGATTTTTCCAGGACAGCTTTCTCTAACTGCACAATGAAATTCTCCTTTCAGCCTCTGCAGGGAGCAATGCATCTTGGCTGAGTGGTCGTGGTGTGTAAAGGATGGGTTTCACAATATTTGTCCCAGGGCTGGATCTGCAGAGCTGTGTCTGTGCAGCTGTGCTGGTGCAGGGCCTTTCCTCCCTCCTTTGGGCAGCTTCCAGCTCTCTTGGCCAATCTGTGAAGTCCATGAGAAACCAGAGGACAAGAGTTCTTGGGAAGAGTGGGCCATGCCCACAGAGCACGTCATCCAGTTTTCTTCCTGCTTTCCTGCTCTGCTATAACCATTTAGAGCTGACTTTCCCAAAGCAGAGGGCACTGGGGCACCTCTCTACAGCTGATGATCAGTGGGATGTGAGGGCTTCAGTCCTTTAGGGGATGTTGAGAAGCATTAATGGCCTCTTGGGAAAGAATAGTTTGGTGTTGGGGTTTTGCTCAACTGGTTTGGCAGAGATACTCTTCAGGCTCTCAGCAGTGTCCTCCAGCTCTGTGGTTTCTGGAGTAGGATTTGAGCAGTCATGACTTCCTCTGGCCCTGAGCCTTTGTGAGAAGCCAGGAGAGAGAAAGCAGCTTTCCTTGGCACACACTCCAGAGAAAGACTGGGGAAGGAACACTCCCCTGAGGATAAGTGTCCCTTGGGTTGGGCAAACCTGGGTTAATTAGGTGAGAGTCTGTTCAAGGAGGGGAAAATACAGGTTGTATAAGCTCTGCTGTTGCCCGATACTGCAGCTTAAATTTAGGGAAATTAGGCCTTTAGGATTTTTATCCTCCCCTCTTTAGTCTTTCCTTTTCTTATACCCCACAAGAGACCAGGGTGTTATGGTTTCCATCCTAAATGCATATTATGCTTGTCTTACAGGCTCACAAACCCCGTTGCTATGCCGTTCAACCCAGAGAAGGAGTGCTTGCTGCTAAGAGTGATGTTCATGTGACAGTCACAGCAACCCTGGATGACACTGGGGTTTCTGTGGATTCTCTCCAGCTGTTCATTTGGAACAAACTTTGGGCAAGCTTCCCACTGATGGCTTTTGGCACTGGTACCACAATTTTCACAGACAAACCGTTTGCCCCAGACCTCAACATGGGATACCAGTTCAGGTAGGAGATCTCTCCACTCCCACCTCTCCTCCTGTCTCAACAAGGAGCAGTTTTGCTGTAGTCCTTCAGGCAAGATCTTCAGTGTTCAAAGACCCTGACTCCTTCCGTGAAGGCAGAGATTCCTTTAGAAACACGTGATGGCCAGTTGAGAGTTGTTAGATACCCTCAAAAATCACTGAAAGGGAAACCAGTTGCTCAATTGCCACTGAATTGTCTTTAGTTCTAACACATTTATGTCCTCACTTGATGAAGTAATGATCTCACAGGCTCCCCCAGAACAAAAGGTTCCCAAAATGGTGCCCAGATGAGGCGGGTCCCTCTGTGTGCCTGAGGGACCAAGGGAAGATGGCATCACACCCTTCCCTTCCCAAATGGCCCCTCCCAGGCAAGCAGGGGCCCCGGGAACAAAGAGACAGGAGGGTGACAACCCCGCCAGGAGGGCAGGAACCCGCAGAGCACTTCCAGAGGCAGATGGAAACTCGCTGGTTTGTGTGGGGTCTGCAGTGCCGCTGCCGCCGCTTCCTCACGCTGCTCATGGGCTCTGCTGCTGCCCTGCCTGCCCAGGACCTCGCTTGTTTTTCCACTGCCAGCAGAGTTTGCAAATTTCACTTCAAAACAGTTTCTGATTGCAAAATGAAGTTTCTACAAATGGCTACCAGTGCAAAACCAAAGCTGCTACAAACAAGACAGGCCCCGCTCCCCTGGTTTCCTCTCCTGGAGCAAACAGATGATTTTTAGCAGCTTGCTGGGACCATCCAGAAACTTCCTCTGTGTTGGCTTTTAAAAATGCCTGCAATCATACCCC
Source organism: Trochalopteron elliotii (assembly GCA_024734555.1). Taxonomy (NCBI): domain Eukaryota; kingdom Metazoa; phylum Chordata; class Aves; order Passeriformes; family Leiothrichidae; genus Trochalopteron; species Trochalopteron elliotii. The sequence continues at coordinate 37,805 of JANPWX010000068.1, read as the reverse complement.
CACATACAAGGGCCCCAGGTGCAGGATCTCAAAGACTCAGTAACAGTTTCGGGTGCAGATTAATACAAAGCACAGTAACAGTATGAATCAGCCCATAACAAACATTTTGGAGGAAAACACCAGGTCCTGTTAGCCTGGCCTGGAAAATGCTACATTACCACTAGAAACATATTCCTCTTTGCAATTATCAGAAGGGCAGCTTATCAGACACTGTTTCTGGCCCACATTAAGAGCTGGAAATGAAGACAGTCTCCAAGCTATGGACAGCTTAGATTGCTCATTGGGAGCAATCTGATGACCAAGGCAATAGCTACTCCCATACTATTTTCCATCCTGGTTTCTATTCCAGCCTCCTTCCCTGTACTCATCAGTTCAAACTAACAAACGGTGGCCACCGTTTCCATCGGCTCTTCTGGAAGGTGGAATGTGAGAAGCCAGTTGAGAAGAAGAAGAAGAAGGTGGTCCGGAGGCCCAGCTCAGCCAAGCTGCGGCGCTTCAAGCCCTACTGGCTCAAACCAGCCAGTGACACCAGCCCCAAACCCATCCCCGTGTTCGGGCTGGAGCCGCCGGTGATGGACCTGCAGCCAGGAGAGTCTGTGGACATAGTGCTGCAAGGCTTCTCCCCCCAGGCACAGGTGAGATCCCCACCACGGGCTGAGCCTGGGGAACCATCAGACCCCCTCCCCTGGGCTTGTTCCACAGTCCCTTGTGGCAATTTCAGGCACACGAAGGAACGAGGCAGACACAGAAGGTCAGGCAGGAAAAGCTTCTCTTTTAATTTCTGACTCCATCTTTTATACATTTTGGCCAGAAGGCAAAAGATTGGCTAAACAAGTCGGCACCTTCTTGGCCTCATTGGTGAACATCACCATCAGTCACATTCCTCCTCTGCGAGGAGAAATATGTAAACAAAATAGATAAGTTCTAACTATCTACATAGTTTATATGAAGCTGCATGAGAATCTCCACTACAAACTGCAAACACTGGAAAGCAGGAAAATTCAGGGCGACAGTCCCTTGACATTTGCCTGGGGAAATGAGCTAGGGCCTTCAAGAAACTGGTTTAAGACCACACGTTCCTGTGGCAGCACTGCTTGCTTTCCTTGCTGACCACCATCAGACCAGCTAAGGCTTTACTGTGATTCCACAGCCACCAAAACCCAGTGCTGATCCCAAAGAGGGGTGGAAGGAAATATTGCTCTTTTGGGACAAACAGCGTTGCATGCTTAGTCAACAAAGAAATGCAGAGAAATAAATTAGTAACACTTAGACTAGGGGACCTAAAAGAAAATGAATTGAACAAGGGCCAAGTGGTTTATCTGGGGTAAGCACAGATAAACAAAAAGCCATGTGAAGGGAGGGAGTTTCTCACAAGTGCCTTTTGTGGCTATTGGGGTGCAGTGCTACAGACAACTGAGTGCAGAATAAATAAGCTGCATCACAGGAAGAAAAGGGGGCAGTGACCATAACTCTGTGGCAGGAATAGGGCCCGTGGTGGGTGGTGGGTGCTGAGCCAATGCAGGGCATTTGCTGGATGCCCTGCCACCACCCACTGGTGACAAGTGACTCTTGCATGCAGGTGGTGCAGAATTATGTGATGTGTGAAGCTCTCATTGGGACAGGCAACATGAGGAAAAAGATAATAGAAGCAACTGTTACCTGCGAGTTTGTTGATCCCACTGTAGATACATCAGCCAGACAATTCTCTTTCCGGGTGGAGAAGGTAAGTTTCTGGATTGCATCCTGGTATTGAACAGCATGGCTGAGGGGGGGGGTGTGCTTGTGTTAAAGCCCCTCTTTACCCTTCCTGAGGCACTTTGTAAAGTGAGTGAAGATGCTTTTAGAGATGAGGCTGATATTTAACGTCCCCAAAGTAAAAGTGCAGTTACAGCTGCACTGCCAAGGGGGATCGTGGCCCCTTGCAGAGAAGTGCCAGTTTCTCTGCTCACTGTAAAGGGAGATTTCCAAGGATCCTCCAAGGCACGGTGCTGTCTGTACACCAATGCTGTAGGGAAGCTGGGAAAAATGGAGATTCCTGTCAATTCCTCAGGCTGACAAGGAAAAACCCATCATCTCACTGTGTCTCTTTGCCTTCTCTGCTGTTGGCACAGATGCTGTATGGGATAGCTATATGGTATAGCTCTGTGCATTTCCCTAAGCCTCACCTGCTTCAAAGGGCCCCAGACACCCTGCAGCTGCAGTGAGGATAACACTGAGGCAGAGCAAGTGCCCTTTAGTCTCTGGATCCCAACTCCAGCATCATCCTCCCCTCTCCTGCAAGTTGTCTGAAAAAGAGAAGATGTTTCATTAGTTGGTTTCTGTAGTTTCAGGCCTCTCCTCTGCTTCCCAGGCTCCCACTCAAGTACAGAATCCCTGCAACAGGCAGTTCAGATGTAATTAGTGGCTTTTCAGCTCTCCCTGATTCTGCCTGGGTTCTGCTCGATGCCACACAGACAAACTGATTTATTGCAAACTATGGCACAGCACCTGTTTGATACCAGTACAGGCACTAGTTTCCCAAACTCTCTGGTTTCTCTAAACCATGCAGGAAGCCCAGCACAATGCACAGACAGGCAGAGCCTAGGCTGATCATAGCTCTGAGGCCACAGACACCTTGTCCCTGTAGCAGGGGCTGCAGGACACATCTTGCAGACAAACTGCTTTATGAGCCAATAAGGTTGTAAGAAATGGCTGTATGTGAGTGAAGATCATCTAGTGCTGTTCTGCCCAACAGAGAGACAAAACTGGAGACAAATGGTCTGGATTCACTTTCTGCTTTAGATCTTGTTCAAGCAGCTGCTTCCTCTCAGGGGCCTATTCCCTCATCTGCAGGTGGGACTGTTTCCCTGTCCCCCAGAGGGTGCTGTGGTTTCTAAACATGAAAAGCATCTGCTATAAAGAAAAATCTCCTTTAAGGGTAGAAAGAAACAGAAAGGGTAAACAGAAATGTGTGCACTTCTGGGACTGAAAACTGCGACATGCAGCAGAAGCAGAGGGAGGTCTATGGCTAGCTGAGGTTGTTTTTCCTTGTCTCCTGTTTCTGTAGAAACCCAGCGATGTCCTGACTGTGCAGTACCAGCCTTTGGCTATAAAAAACACCTGCCAGCTGCCACTGGACCTCATGCTGGAGTTGGAGCAGCCGTTTCAGGTCTGCAAGGAGGACAAGCAGCCCCTCCCACATGGCCAGGTGAGCAGCCCTGGACTCCTCCAGTGGGGTTTGAAGAGGAGGGATGTGGTGGTGCCTTTCTGTTGGGAGGTGCTTGAGTTGAGAAGTTTAATCTGTAGTGTCAGCAATGGGCTGGGCTGAGCTGCATCAGCAGAGCTGCTGAACAAATCAGAATCTTATCTGAATTGAGAAGATCCATCCTGGCTTTAAGGCACAAGAAGAAGGGAGCAGGCAACTAGGTCTGGGCAAGCCATGCAGTGGAGGTGTTTCCTGGAAAGCATCCCAGCTCTCCAGCAGCCACCCCCTTGTATTGCTGCTGAGCTCAGAAATGTGAGCCTGAGGGAGTCCTGGACTCGAGTGTGGTGCCTGCAGTCAGACCCTTGCTGTGAAGAAATGAACAATGAGCTGAGAAGCCCATGCTGGGGTCACACTTGGAGCATTTATTGGTTCATGCTGTCAGCCCTTGGGATGTCATGCCACGGGTGATTAATTACTGTTCATCTCCTTGCAGCCTGTGACAGTGGATGTAGGGCAGTCCTGTCACCTCTACGTCGCGTTTGACCCAGCTTATAGACAGGATTTCAACAGCTGGAAAGAGAAGAAACTCCTGAAGATAGAAATGGTCAGAGGCCATCCTCATGTGGAGTGTATCACCCTTTTGGGGGAAACCCACTTCCCAAACCTCCACATCCAGCCCAGCACCCTGGAGTTTGGCTGCATCGTGGCTGGCACTAAACAAGAGCGTTCTGTGGAGATGACCAACAGCAGCCCACTTCCCGTCAACTACCACTGGTCATTCCAGGAGGGTGACCATGTGAAGAAGTTCAGGTATGTGCACCTTTGCCCTGTCCTTGAAGCTCTTCTCCCTGGTGTCCTGCTTGTACTTTGCAAAGAACAAAGCTGTTTGCCTAGGATCTGACAAACTGCTTCTGCCTTGTCCTAATAACACTGACCGGCTGCCGTCAGACTGGATGCTCAGGGAATAGTTTTCCACCAATTTGGTGCTCATTGTGGTTTCCCCTGGGAAGGAAAACTGGGGTGAAAGCTGCTTTCTCAGACTTCTGTGGCCTGAGGCACTGTCCACCTTGATGAAGGGCTCCTAGTCCCAGCTCCTGCAGTGCTGCTGGAGGCCCTTTTGACCCTTTTGCTTTGGGATGGGTCCTCTCTGCAGGAGCTGCTCTCTGCTCCTTGCCTTCCTCCCTTGCATTGTGCTGGAGGATACTCAGAAAGTCCCAACACCAGAGAAAGAGCTACTTAGCACCTGGGCTGATGCTGAACATCTTGTTACCTTCCCTTTCCTTCTTTTCTGAGACAACTCCTTCAGTGCCAGGACAAATTCTTTCCCAGGGGCCAGCTTTCAGTGGACACCTTGTATTGTTCACTCCCCCTTTTTGTGACACTTGTTACTCGTTTTGACTTTTCCCCACTGCAACAAGTCCCTTATAGGTTCTGTACTGCTTGACAGCAGGACTTCTTCATCACATCATCTCCTATCCCTGCTTCTCACTCCACTACTTTAGAGTGAGAAATGTTGTCTGGGCAACATGGTCCTGGGAAGTTGCCTCAAACCATTCAGTAAAACTAAAGACAGTGGAATAGATGGTTAGGGATCTCTTGGGGGTTATGATGAGAGAGTCCCTCATCCAGTAATGAAACCCAGCCTTAGAAAACAAGTTACAAAGCTAAAGACAGCTATTCTCTGGGGAGCAGGCACTGAATGCCTGTCTGGGAATGGAGCATCCAGGTTGTGTTTGACTGTGTGGGGAGCACTTGCATCTCAGCAGGGTGACAGGCAGGCATGGCACAACTGTGTCCCTCCCGTGGCATTAGAAGCACAAGCAGAGTCACCCTGAGCACCTGCTTCAATTTAAAATGGGGAATGTGACCTGAGTCACCTGGGAGTGTTGGAAAATGTCAACCAACCCCCCCCCAACACTGTCAGGGCAACATTCCTGATAAATACCTGGTAAAGCTGCAGAGTTCCTGGTGTTGGGCACTGGGGGGGCTGTGCTGGCTCATCACTGGCCGGGTCTGCCCCTTGGTGTCTCAAATCTCCCATTTTTCTTGCCTTCTCTGTCTTTTCCTCTTCCACTGTGCTTTTTGCATCCCCACAAGGTGTTAATCCCTGTCCTCTGTAGTTCCTCAATGCCAGTTGCAGCTGCCTGCTCTGCTGCTACCTGAGTGTCACCCCTGGGCTGCCTTTAGAAGGGACCTGCTCCAGCCTGGATTGGGAAGGGCTGGATCAAACCATTTCTCAGCTCAACGCACCAGCACCCACCCAGGGGCTGCACCCTGACCAGGAGCTACTGGTGCAGGTGTCCCTTCGTCCCACTGCAGGTCCCTGTTCATAGTTATGTTCTTTTCCAGACGTAAGCTTTCCCCACCTGAATTTAAACCCAAACCACCAAGAGCGATTTCATTCACTGTGCAACCGTCGACAAATGGGAGACGCTTCAAGATCAGAAATCTGGAAGAATCACGGGCTCTTGCCCGATCTTCAGGAGCAGAGGTAGATTTTCTTGTACACCTACTTCTTGTGTTACCTCCCCAGCTTGCCACCAACAAGGCGTGCTCGTGCTGACCTCCCTTTTTGCTGCCCTGCTGTCCTGTGCCCTGAGAGTGGGTGGCTGGACATGGGGTGTGTGGGAGGGAGAAATCCCTTGGAGAAGCCTGCTCAGATCTTGTGTTGAGTGTGGGATTTTCTTGCCTTGTTTTCTTCACAATATAAGATGAGGCTTTTACCTGTATCATGATGACAAGACCTCCAGCTTCCTTCCCAGAGCAAGCTGTGATGAGTCCTGATCTCCTTGTACCCTCTTCCCAACCCAGCCAGACTACCTCCCTTTCCAGATCTCTGCTTTCACCCAAGAGCTGGTATTGCAGTGGTGGCCCTGAAGCTGTCTTACAAAATGAGACTTTGCAAAGTGGCTGTCTCTTCCTCCTAGCATAGAAAATGGCTTGTTTTTCAGGTGCCACCAGATGGTTGTTGTGAGGAGTGTCACGATGCGCCAGGGTTGAAGGAAGTCACCGTATTTGTGGAGTTAGGGTACACTCCCCTCAAAGTGGAGAAGGTAAGAGGGAATCTGTCTCACTTCCACTTTTTCACTGTGGCAAGCAGGGCTGTAGCTCCCAGTCCCATTGGTGGCCCTCAGCATTGCCCACAGAGGGGCCTCACATCCCTCTAGAACCATCACAAAGCGCTGCTGAAGCATCTGGTTGTTGGAGAGGCCGTGCAGGACACGTTGTAGGGCTGCCCAAGGACACTGTGCAGCGCCTGTGGAGGGCATTGCTCCCCTTGGACCTCATCAGATGGTCCATAGGAAATTTTTGCTGTAGCACCTTGAGAAAGCAGCATAGAAATCAGAGAGAGAGAGGGGGGAAAAGCCTCAGGAGTCAGATGAGCTGGGCTGGAATCCTTCCCTGAGCTCCAAGAGCTCTCACTCCGAGTCACCTCCTTTTCTAAAAGCAGTAGAAATGCTTTTTAAGGGCAAGTTGTGCATCAGAGAGAATTTCTACTGCCAGGACACATCTCTGTTCACTTTAATGTAGTGTATTAATTAATGCATTGATCTGTGAGTATGGGAGAAGATTTTCCCCATGGTCCCTGCACTGGTCAGTGGCATGGATACAAGATGACATTAGGATGATTCTGGCTGTGTTTGAGGAACAGACCCCTCTGGCTACAGCTGCACTTTGCTCCAGGATGCTCTTCTGCACCCATTTCCATGCTCAACACCTCGATCTCTCCTGTCCTCTGTCCAGGCTTTCCACATCCGGCCGCTGTCGGGTGTGCTGCAGCCAGGAGAGAAACAGCAGGTCTCCTTCACCTTCTCTGGCCGCCTCAACACCACTGCCTGTGTCACAGCGCTGTGCCACGTGGAGGGAGGCCCCACCTACCCAGTGAAGCTGAGTGGGGAGGCCTCACGTGTCACCTACTCCCTGAGCCCCCAGAAGATCGACTGCGGCTTACAGGTACCACACATGTCCCCTGGCACAGCCCCCTGCCCTGCAACCACGGCCAGCAGCTTCCTGCCCACCTCAGTCCAGGGCTCCCTCCCCTTCCCAGCCCCTTTCTTGGCTCTGGGGCTTGGAAGTACAACCTTTGAGGGACAAATCCGGCATCCAAGCTGGTTTAAAATGGTCATCTCCAACCCTCACCAAAATGTTGGGAATGCCTCTTTCTCAGGGTACCTAACACTGCCTCCTGGGGCAGCCAGGGTCCCAGTGGGGATGCTCTGAGGAGCATGTCCCTGAGACATCCCTCTGCTGATCCACTCCTAAAGCCTGACCTCCAAGGAGATGCTCTTGTCTAAAGCTCTTGCTTAATCCCCACAATAATCAGGGGAAGAAGTTGGGCTTCCAGTCACTCTAGTGGCAGAGACTGTCCCAGAATAATCCCCACTTCACTCTTTTTCAGTTGAAAGTCCACAGGTATTTCCAGCTGCTGGCCCTGTCTGTGTTGCCCTGTGTGACCCCCTTGTTGCATGTGTGTTGCTTGCCAATACTTGCATGCAGGTGCCTTTTCTTTGGAATGCCTCTCTTAGAAATGCACTTTACTTTTAGATACAATTCAATGGGGACAAAGTCATCGAAGCAAAAGAAAACTGTTCATTAGTAACAATTCAGCTGAGCCGGGTGTGACTCCTTCCCCTAGAGCACAGCACACACACGCCCTTCACCAAAACGGCTTCTTTTATACCATTTATACCCAGCCAGGTGGTCCCTGTCCCCTTTCCCATTGCCTGGGTACTTGGGAACTTCCATTCTCTCTGCCTGCCAACTCTTCTGTCCCCTCCCCTCTCATCCTACTTTCTTTTAGTCGGGTCTTCAACCCTGCCCCTCTCCCAGCTCACAGCAACACCCAACAAACCAACCTGAACAAATCCAAACAATCCAAACAACAACACACAGAACCAACAACTTTCATTCTTTAACTCCATAACTCTTGGATTCATCTCACACACCTCAGTGCCACCTCCTTTGTTTCTCCTGGCAGTTGGTGACCCCTGAGAGTGCAGTGGGCCTGTGTCCCCTGGTTCATTTATTACTGGCCCTCACCTGGCTGTTACCACACGTCTGTGTGCTGCCAGAGCTCCCTGGTCCCGTGCAGGTGCCCTGTGCCTGGGGGTTCCCCAGCTTCCCAAGTGCCCCTATCTCCTCCCTGGTCCCTGCTCCCATGATGTGTCTGCTTTCAACCCCAGGAGAGAGGAAGGAGACTCCCAGCAGCAGGCCTGGGTCTGTAACTTCCTGCTCCTGTGCCTTCTCTCCAGATGTTTAATGAAATTCATCACAGCACAGTCACCCTGGAGAACACCTGCAATATGGAATTAAACTGGGAGCTAAACCCTAAGTCTGCAAAGCAAGATCTGCCTGGTGTGTTTGTGGTCCAGCCCACCGAAGTAAGTAGCACAAGTGACTGACCCCAGCCCTGTGTCAGGTGGCCCAGGAGAGTGTTAAAGGGAAAACAGGGGTGGGGAGGGGGGAAAGGGGCAAAAAGGTCAGAGGGGAATACCCCAAACCCAGCCATGAGAGAGAGAGGGGTGTAAGCAATTTCTGCTGGGGGCAGGGAAGGTCAAACAAGTGCTCTCCTGGAAGACTCCCCCATGGCCTTGGCTGGTGGGTGGCTCTGCTGTCACAGGGCAGACACCGGCAGGAGGCACAAGTGTGTTGGTCGCTGTCCTGTCCCACTGCAAGGGAAGCAGAGGAGAATTCTTTTTGAAAAATTTCTCGGGTGAAAATAAGGCACCAACGCAGCAAGTATTATATCTGAAAATTGCTTATTGATAAAGAAAGGGTATGGTCCCGAGCAGAAAGGGATAGAAAAGAGAGCAGAGAGAGAAAATGAGAAACGGAGAGAGTAACAGAAGACAGGGACAGAGCGTTACCGCTAGACCCCCGGGGCGCTCTGTCGGCGTCCTGCTCGGCGGATGGAGCACGAGCCTGTGTGCTGCCGGCCGCGCCGAGCCTGCCGCGGCGGGCCGGGCACGATCCGCGCCCGCAGCGGAGTGCCAGGTTGCCCTGGCGAGCGGGGAAGCGGCGACAGCAGGGTAGGCAGACAGGGAAGGAGTGGCTCTGCAGGGAACCGGACCCTCCAGGTGCTCCCAGCGCAACAAAAACCAAAAATGGAGGGGAAAAACTGGCGGTGTGAACTGCTTTTATATGCTGAGATTCCTCCCGTAACTCCTCACGGTCTTTTTGGAAGACACTTGGTCAGACGGGCAGAATCTTCCCGGGCTTCGCGGTCTGCTCTCCTCCAAGGGGGAGGTCGCTTGCAGCCCTCCAGAGACGGAGCCTGCCTGCATTTTCTCCTTGCAACCTCCTTCACACGTGGGATGTGTTAAGGCTCCCAACACGTCTACAGTCCCTACAGAAATTTTTCATCCCATGTCAGAAAACGGATTTATAACATAGAGTGAGGCATAAATAAAAATTTAATTGGTTCCTCACAGTCACTCTGGGGACCCTGAAGGCTGAGATCTCAGGCTGCTGGCACTGGAGCCTTTCTGAGGGTCACCTTACTCAGGCTGTGTGATCACCCAGGACGTTGTCCTTGGCCCTGCCTTCCCACTGCCAGTGCTGAGCATTTATATATCCCTTATGTAGGTGTGCTGGTCCCTGCCTCCTCCAGCTTTGTGCTGTGCAGAGGCTTTATGGGGCAGTGAGGGGGCCAGGGAGCAGCGGGGCTGGAAGAGCAATGAGAAAAATTAGCAGCATCATCCCACCGTTTTCCAAGCTTCTCAGTCCTGCCTGGATGTCTTTGAGCCAAAGCAGCACTCCTGCCTTTGTCCCTCCTTGCAGTGGGAAGAGGGAGCCAATTGGCTTTCCCATTTCTTCATGCCTGTCCTACAAGGGATGAGAGGAGCTGCTGGCCCTGCTGAGTGCGGGCACTTCTCTTCCACAGCAGCAGCAAAAAAGCCTTTTCTTGTTGAGGCAGAGGGCAAACCCCATTAGCAGCAGGGCTGTGCCCACATCCCATCAGGCTGTGCTGGGGCTGCAGGCGTGTGAGCTCTTGGGAGGACACACTGCACCCCAGGGTCAGCAGCTCGGTCTTTGGGGCACAAGGAAGGTAGGAGGTGTGAGAAGTGAAGCCCACTCCTCAGTTAAAATTGAAAGAAAATTTAATATGAGACAATGGGGGACAAAGTCAGTAAAGCAGAAGTAACAGCGCTGCCTGCTTAGCCACATTAGCTGCAGCCAGAGGCACACACCAGTCGACACAACAACACCCCTTGTGTACCCTGGGTATTGCATCAGGCCAATACATATTTACAAAGAGTTCTGTACATTCAAACGTTTTAACAGAGTTCCTCCTCCGTCCCGCCTTGTTGGAGCATGTGCAGCTGTCCTAGTCCTGGTCCTTTGTTACTTTTTGACACATTCAACAGGTTCCATTCCTTCACTGGTTAAATGTTAATATTACAACAGCTCTTCACCAACACTGGCACCACAACAAAACATCCACATTAAAAGAGCTCTAAACTTTAGTGAAATCTCTTTTACAAAAGTCAACATTATAAAACACATAGTATTTACTCTAACAGTTGCAAAAGCCAACGCTGTAATGTGTTTATCACGATGGTGATGTGGTTTGATGGTTTCTTCTAGATGAGAACCTGTCTTCTCAGCCTGTCTGTCCCCTGAGCCATTCCCCATCAAACACTCTGATGCATTCCCTTCCTCTTCTGTCCCTGCAGGGCTCCATTGCACCTGGTGAGAAGCAAGAGCTGAATTTCTCTTACATGCCAGGATTACCAGGAACCTTCAGCAGGACTTACCAGCTTAAAGTGGGTGACCTGCACCCAAAAAATATCTGCCTGAAAGGAGAAGCATCCTTTCCCATGGTCTCTGTCAACCTGCCCTGGATCATCAAAGGTGGGCACTGTCTGTCTGCCCCCAAGGAAGGCCCCCCCTCTGGTTTTGTTCCCTACCATATGCCCACGGGGCAGCTCATGCCCACCTACAGCCAAGCCTGGAGGGTTACAGGACTCCCAGATAAACTCAAACCCTCTGGTTGCTTCACTGTCTTGAGCCCATGTGGGCTTCGTCCCAGGAACCATCCTGCAGAGCTTGCTGGCACATCTGGCAGGGTTCTGAGGGATGATGGCTAGACTGAAAGGCTTGGCAAAGCTGAGAGAGGCTGGCAGGGCTTCTGGCAGGGTTGGATTTGTTGCAGGGGATGAGATGCTCCTCTGTGGGGAGGAAGATGGGTGGGAGCAAACACGAGGATTCAGAGAGGAGCAGCACCATCTACTTTCCATACATGGTTTCAGGGATTTCTTTCTGGAAGAAACCAGTGTTGGGAGGCAGGGACTTCCCAGCTTAAATGGGGTTGGCACTTTGCTCACACTTCTCTTTGTGGATGTTTTCTTCCTTCAGGAAATGAACAATATGAGAAACCACCAAAACAGCTCGTAAAACCCCCACAACAACACACTCAGAAGAATCAATCAGTTGTTGGGAAGAAGACTCAGAGCCTGAAGACTAAGACCTCAAAGTCTCAGGCCCTGAAAACTCAGGCCCTGGTGACTCCAACCCCAAAGACTGAGACCTCGAGGACTCCGAGTCTGCAGAGTCTGGACCAGAAGCCCCGCCTGCTTGGCTCTGGAGATGTAGTAAGAACAGCTGCAGCCCCGTTTGGCACATGCCACCCTCTCTGTGTCACCTGAGCCCTTTGTAGCCCACAGCAGCTTCCTGGTGCCCTGATGGCACCTGGGACCTCCCTGCCCACTTACAGCCATGTGTCACCTCAGCATTGGCCCTAGGGCTGCCACTGTGGCCATGTCTCTTCTGGGGTTGCACCAGCTTCCTGGCTCCCCCAGGGAGAGATCCTGAAGGCCATGCTCAAGGGATGGACTTGATGGTGCTTTGAAGGAGATGCAGGTCACTGCTGGGGAGGCTGTTGGTCCCAACCCAAGCCCTGTCAGATTTACAGACCTGAACAGCAGGTGCCTGATTGTGCCTTGGGACTGTGCTGGCCGTGCTCGTCTCCAAGAGGCACCAGCTTGGTCCCAGTTCCCTTTCAAGACAGCTTTTGTCCAAGCTGCCTTGATACTAGCTGGGGGCAGGCAAGTATCTGGAGCTCTGGAAGGTTCCTGGCTTGTCTGTCTGCCCGGCCAGACCAGCTTTGCCAACAGTGGCTGGGCAGGCAAAGATGCTGGAGTGGCTTCCCTGGAGATGAGGTCCTGGCTAAGAGAGCAGGACGTGACACAGACACTGAGCAGCCAGACAGGAGGACCCCACAGCCCCTCTCAACAGGAGCAGGGTGGGATCCTTTCTCAGGTGCAAGCTGGGCCTTGGGAAGGTCCTTTGCTAACCAGTCACTGTCTTCCCTTTTCTCAGACAGACACTCAGGTGCAGATGGAGATGGCAAGGAAGGCTGGTTTGGATCTGCAGCAAAAGCTCACATCCCACCCCCAGAAGAGCACGTTCCCCAACAAGAAGCAGCTCAAGAATCTTATCAAGTGAGTAGGGAGTCCCCTCCCCATCTCCAGGTGCCCTGTGGGGAACACCCAGCAATGTCTCCTTCTCTTGAGAGCTCCTTGTGTCTGCAGAACTGGGGAATAGCTGGGGACTTCAGAAAGGGTCTGGTCCCCGTGTCTGTGACACGCTACATGTGAGGAGCAGTATCCTCCCTTCCCCAGCACCACGCTGAGCTTTGGACTGCTCAGCTCCCCACAGTGTGGGGTTCTGTCCCTGAGCCAAGGGGACCCAGTGCAGACCAAGCCTTTCCAGGCAGCATAAATTCTGTCCCTGCTGACTAGCTCTGAAAGAGACAACTCCCAGCTGATGTCTTGGTTCCAACTAACAGAGCACACGAGACCAACAGAGAAGGGAACTGCATGTGTCAGCAAACACTTTAAAATTCAAAATCAGATGGCTTGAATCCTGGTGGGGTGGCAGGGCTTATCTAGGTAACTCGGTGTGTCCCTTTGCACCATCATGCTGCAGCACAAGCACAGGAGGCTTCCATTCAGGAAGAAGATGCTCTGCAGGACAGATCGTGTGATCTGGTTACAGAGCAATGAAGATTTCCTGTGCAGGCAAATCTTACTCCTAAGCCCCAAAGCAGTTCCAGGCCCAGGCTGTACACCAGGCTAAGCCGTTTCATTGAGACTAGTGGAGGCCCAGTGTACTCACCTATACTGGCTTTTCATGGCAGAGGAGCTGCAACCAGTGTCCATTTGAAACTAATTTTATTTTCAGGTATCATTGGTAGCTGATAAAACCTAGGACCAGCACTCCTCCTGATTTCCCAAAGTCATTGCCAGGTGGTCAGGCCATGGGTTTCATGGGCTTGAGCTGAGTTTTTACAGCAGTGAATAAAGAAGTAGCCACTTTATTTGTATCTCCCATCCACCTGAAACTGTAGCCAGGCTGTGGTTTAAGGACTGTCCTTGCTCCTTCTTCCAGCATTGAGGCGCCTGAGTACGTGGTGGACATGGGCTCTGTCTTTAAGGGTGTCACTGAGACACGCACTGTGGAGATCACCAACCCTGGGCAGATGACTGTGTCCTTCCAGTTGGATGTGTCTGTCCTGCGGGGCACAGGTGAGCACTGCTGGAGACACTTGCTGTGGGCTTGAAGGAGGTCTCCCAGACAGATTAGCTTAAGCCACTGAACTTGGGGAGGTTTCTGAGCGTTTTCTTCTCAGTGCCCCTGCTGGGAGCTTCAGAGTCTGAATTCTCCTGGCCAGGCATGCCCTGGGACCTGGCCTGCCTGTGACTGCCCTAACGCTACAGTGCAGGGGCCAGATGGGCTCATCACCCCAGTCACCTCTCAGCATCTTTTGCCCTTGGCTCCCACCAGCATCAGGTTTCTTTGGGCACTCCATGGGCTTGTTCTGTGAACCAGTGGGGTCTGCTGTGTTTGGGAAGTGCTTTGTTTGGAGTTCACACTGTCACAGCACTTGTATTCAGCTTTTATTGAGGAAACAGTCTGTGAGATCCTCTGGTGGATCAAAAGAGGCTTCCAAAAGAGGCCTTGAGGCAAGACAAGGCTGTGCTTCCATCACACAGTGGCTCACTGTGTCTGAGGGGTGTTCACAGGTGCACTCTTTAAGTTTTTGTCCAGGTCACAGCACAGCAGGGGGTTTTTCCCAGATCTCTCAGCCAGGACACCTGTAAGGCCTTAACAGGCTTATGACACATTGCATGTTTCTTGTGTATCTCAGCTGCTTTGTTTTCATCTGTTGAAGGTTTCAGCGTGGACCCGGAACAGATGGACCTGCCTCCCATGTACTCCATAACATTTGAAATATGCTTTGATAGTGCTCGCCACTTACAGGGGGACGTGGATGTGCTTCTGCCCATCAAGGTACCACAGCTCTTGGGGCAGGCTGCAGGCTGGGCACAGCAGCAGGTGTCACCTGCACCCTCCACTGAATTCTCTGTCCTTCTCCAGGTAGAAAACGGCCCCACGTCTCACATCCACCTCCACGCCAGTGTGGTTGAAGTGTCGCTGAACCTCTCCAAGAACACTCTGGAGTTTTCTGACACCCTCGTTGGGCAGTGCCAGACTGAGACAGTCCGGCTCTACAACTGGTTCCATGTCCCCTGCCAATGGTTCATCACTGCCATCCAGCCTGTTAGGAAGGTAAAGCACAGGCAACATTGAACACCTAACTTCTTGCTTGGGTTTTCTTTGTGTCTCTTGCCGTTTCTGCTCCCGTGGCTGCCTGAGCACTTGGGTCTACAGCGTGTTTGGGGAAGCTTCTGAGGGTCTAGATCAAGGCTGCTTTGCCTGGACCTGTTCCATTAGCTGATGCTTTGCTTTTCTCCCACCTTCACCCATTCCCCCTCCTCTGAGGACTGTAGTTCCCTCTCTGCCTGCCCTGTCTACAGGTTTTCCCTCCAGCTCTAGGCTATGGGGGCCACACTTGTTTTGGCTGTGGGTGCCCTCAGCACCTTGTCAGTGTCTCAGAGCACTGTAGGAACTGAGGTCTGTCCTCACAGAGCGAGCAGACCTCACACAATTGGTTTCTGTGCCCAGAACAATCAACGCAAAGGCAGGACATCAGCCCTACTTCAGGAGCAGCAGGCACTGGAGGATGAGCTCTGTCCCTTTGAAGTGATGCCCTCCAAAGGAATCCTTGATGCAGGAAGCTGGCAGAACTTGCAAATCCAATTTACACCCAAGGAGGAGGTGAGATTGGCAGGTGTCAGCCCAAGGAGGCCTGTCAGGGCTGTCTGGCAATGAGGCACTGGTGCAGAGAGTGTGTTCTGAGCTCTGCCTTGACAGGGAGCTTTCTGCAAGCCCCATACTCAGTGTGGCTCAGTTCACCCCACAGGGCATTCCTGTGAGATGTGCTTTGAAATGCCCTCAGGGAGCTTGCACAGTGAGCATCGGGGCTCTGTGGCTGCCTCTCAGCACATGGGAGGGATGTGCCCAACTCCCCTCAGCCTCCCCCTTGCCTGGCTGTATTTGCAGCTGCAAGACTCAGTGCAGAGCAGCTGCACACTCGCAGAGGATAATCCTGGAATGGTCAGTCCAGGCTCTTCCTGCTGCAGAACTGACAGACAAAACAGCCACCAGACACCTTCCTGGGCAGGGCAGGACAGTCACCTGTAGTGGTGTGCTGCCAGCAGTCCCTGGGGCTCTGGCCTGCCCGCACATTCCCATGCAACTTAAACGATGGAGCATTCCCAAAAGTAGTTTTGGCCTGTGGCCGCTGGCTCTTGGAAGCTGACAGTGTGCACCAGTATGGACACAAGTGCTTCTCTGCCTGCAGACACTCCCAGGCATCTTCTAATTGCTCAAGAGTCGTAACCATCTTGTGTCTGGCTTTGACCAGAGCCAGACACTAAGCAGAGAAGATGACCCTTATTTCTAGCCAGGGAGAGCTCATTTGCCTCTCTCCTGGAGCTGGTGTTTGCCTGATGCAGCAATGCCAGGACTGTGTCTGGACACTGTAACCCCGAGGGCCCTTCTCATGAGCACTGCACTCCTGCATGACTAGGTGAAAACATCTGACAGTCCATTGTACATCCATCTGATACTCAAATACCCAGTGACAGTGCACACCAGCATTCATCCCAGTTACTCAGACCCACACTACTACAGACGCTTTAGTCCCTTGCATGAGTAAATACCTGGTTTCCATCCACCTTGGAGGGACTGGTAACACCCCGACCTTGGGACAAGCATTGTATTTGGGGTCCTGTCACCTGGGATTCATGGATGAGTTTTCTTCACTTTTCTCTTTTCAGAGGCCTTACAAGAATGAGCTGAAGATTAACATTTGTGACAGCAGCAATTACTTAATGCTGCACCTCTCAGGACAGGGTCTGGAGCCATGGCTGAAGTTCAGACCCCGAGCACTAGACATGGGATGGGTGCAGGTGGACAGTGATGGGGTGGAGGCCGCAGTGGTGGTGAAGAACCAGTGCAACTTCCCCATTGAGTTTTACTCCCTGGATTTTGATGAGCAGTACCTTGAGGAGGAGAAGGTGAGAAGGCAGGTCTGGTCCCCATGTACATGCTGCCCAAGCTTCACAGCACCCCAGCATTCCCAGGCTTGTGCCAGGGAGATGGAGGCAATCCCCAGGGCAAAGCCAACTCTGCTGACACGCTGTGGGAGGACTTCAACAGTTTGTGTTGTTGGGAGGAAGGGAGGAGACAGAAAATGGGTTTGTTGAGTGTGTGTGGTAAAAGGCCAGAAAAGGAATCTTGGTATGGTTTCTCTTCCCTGTGCACACAGATCCTGCGGGTGGCAGCAGGGTTGAAGCACCAGAAGGACTTTTTAATGCCCCCACGTGCCGTGGGTGAGACGCTGCCCCCAGAGCTGCTGGACTACTATGAAGCACAGAAGAGGCAGAAGGCTCAACAGGCAGAGCCCAAGGCCATGGCAGAGGCTGAGGCTGAGGCCATGGGCAAGACAGAACCAGGTCAGAAAAACAGTGAGGGTTTGGTGGGGTCTGTTTGGACTGTGGTCCCAGCAGGGAGTCCAGCCCATACACCCTGAACTCTGTTACCTTGTTCTCCATGGAAACCCTGTGCTTTTAGCAACAGCCTGTTCCCCTGCTTGGTGGAGGAACTCTTGGGTGAAGGACTGTGGCATCCTCTGCCAACCCTGAGTGTAGCCAAAGCAAGCTCCTATCTGCCTGCCATAGACTGCGGAAATAATCAGGATAGTCCCTTGTGTCCCTTAGCCACAAAGAGTAGGATTGGATGAGTTCTTCAGCCAGCAGGTCCAGGTCTAATATCACCAGCTCTTTTATATTTGCACCTTCCTAGCAACAAAAGAACAAGCTCATGTTTTCACCAAGTCTCCTTTTCTGGGATCTGAGGAGATGGGGAGGATGATGAGGATCAGAGGTAGGCAGGAGGCTGACTTTTTCCCCGTTTTTCACTGCAGCACATCACAGGGCTGTCCCATTCTCTCCTGAGGCCATGGTGAAAGCCAATAGGAGTCCTATGGGTCGAGCTGTCATGCGCCACCTGGGCATTGACCCGTCTGCAAAGGAGCCTGAACCACCGCGCGACAGAGGGATTGTTGTCATCGTCCATGGGCCACCCCGGGCAGGTGTGTGAGCTGCAGCCCTGGGCTGCAGGGAGAGGGGCAAGCAGGAGAAATGCATCCTGGTGGACCTTGGTGCTTAGGGCAAAGTCCTCAGCTGAACAGGAGGTGGAGATGATCCTCTTGGCTCTAGAATTCAGAGCTGGTAACCATGCTCCAGCTGCCTCCCTCATGGCCTCCCCTGGAGGGACACTTGCTTTCCCACTGTCCTTTTAACTTTGAAATCTTGTTGGAGATTTTTCCAGGGCCTGTCCCTGTCATGCCTCATGTGCAAGTGTCACCAAGCAGTCCTCCTCTCTCTCTCAGGAAAGACAGAGATAGCGGCGAGCCTGTGTCGCTATTACGACGCAGCGTCCTTGTCCATTGACAGCGTGGTGAAAGAGGCCATGGCCAATGATGGCAGCCAGGCAGGGCTCCATGCCCGGGAGCTTTGCACCAAGGCTGCCCTGGAGCTGAAAGGCAAAGATGAAGGTAATGCTGGGGAGGAGAAATGCTGGACCCAGAGCCAGTGCTTGTGAAACCCACCATGAGTGTCCACTGCTGCTAACTCAGAGCAGCAGTTTTTCAGTCCTTGGGTCTCTTAGGGAACATGGGTGAAGCGCATCTCTGGCTCGTTTAGAAGAAAAAAGAAATAAATTTTAAGGGCTCAAACAGGGGTTCTTTTATATCCTCCTTTGCTGCCATTCTTGGCACATGTTTGTTTTTCTAAGGGTGGCAAAGCACGCCTGTCTCTTTCCCAAATATTTTGTATTTCCTCAAAGCTGAATCGAGCTTGCTTCTCATGGGCAGCAGGCAGAACTGCTGCCCACTTTACCAAGGAAAAAGCCTTCTGAAGTGGCTCATTAAGCACAAGAGGACTGACTATGAGTGTAACCTCACAAACGAGAGGAAGGGAAGGACAGCCTCCCAGAGGAATTTCCAATGAGACACATACTACAGATGAGCTCTTTTCTCCTGAGGTTTACCTATGCCCACTGTCAGGTTACACAGCTCGTGTATGTTGGGCTGTTCTCCATGTGAGACTGGAGACTTTTATGAAACTTACTGGGCAGTTGGTACCCTGAGCTCTGCAGGGTGAGGCCAGACCTGGCTCAGTGCAGGAGGAAGTTTTGCACTGCTCACTTTTGAACCTGGCTGGGGTGGGAGCTGGTGGAAGGAAGAAGAGTCTGTGTCCCAGTAGGGTTTTCCCAGGAGGAGGATTGAGCTTCAGTGGAGACGGGTGATGCAAGTGGGGCAGGGCTGCAAGTCTCCACATGAGAATGCAGGATGGGTGCAGTGCATGGAAGCGTGGTCCTGGAGGATGAATCTGTAGGGGAACTGCTGTGCAAGCAGTGTCACCTGCATGCACAGTTGTCAGGAGGGACATAGTGCTGGCTTTAAAATGAAGCATGGGATAGTGTGCTGGTAAGAGAAGCAGGAAAGGAGCTGCTTCTGAGTGTTGCCAGTGCCCAGCAGACTGGGGAAAAAGTGCCAGGTTCCTTCAGGGCCCAAGGCTGTGCCCATTGTGGTGAAAAGTGCCTACTTGTTTTTCAAAGCCCCCCTGAACCATCTGTCCCCTATGCAGGTAAAAAGCCTCAGCTCACTGCTCAGACCAAGAATAAACAAGCCTCTGGGGAAAAAACCAGCAAGAATGGCAAAGGCAAGAACCCTCCAGCACAAAAGAAGAAGGAGCCATCCAGCAAACCCAAGGTAAACAGGATCTGCCCGGGTTGATGCCTGGGACCTTTGCATTGTCTGTGAGATGGGCAGGGGCTGCTTACAGTGGAGGCTCTGTGCCAGCCAGGGCCTGGTGTGTGGGTCCATAGTGCCAAGCCCAGCTGGCGGGCTGGGCATGACTTGGGCTGGGAATGTGCTCTGGCAGACAGCTCCACTGGTTCTCAGTGGTTTGCTGGCAAGGTGCCATCCTGGCTAGTGTGGCTGCAGGCAGTGAGCAAAGTGCTGGGAGGCTGCACCAGGGGCTTGCAGGCTTGGGTCTCTGCTGGCCAGGGACCATCCCCTGGAGCCCCCAGCCTGCACTGCAGGCTTGTTCTAGTCTCCACTAGTGAGGAACCCCAGCTCCAAGCCCAGCAGTGGGAGTTGTTCAGGGCTTTCCACCGTGGTGTATTTTCCTTACAATGGTCCACATTACAGTTCACAGTTGCCACTGCTCCTGCACCGCAGCAGCTGAACATCACCAGCAGTNAAAGCACAGGAACTCACTGCCTGCCCATAGTTTGGGGGATTGTCTGAATTTTGGAGCAGGGATATGAGCTCCACATTATCTCCTGGTATGACAGGCTGGTTGGGAAAAGCTGTGAATCCTTGCAGCTGACCCAGAGCACCCAGCTGTGCCTGCTGTCACTCATGGTTTCCCCTCTGGTTTGTGCTAAAGAACGGGAGTGGGAAGAAGCTCTTCAGAGGAACAGAGAACGTGCCTTGAAAATGGATGAGGAAGAGTATGATGCCCTCCCTGAGGACGAGAAAGCTGCAGTGGATAAAACAGTAATGGAATGGAACCGCTTGCGGAGGGAGAGGTGAGTAAGCCTTCCATGGGTTCCTGCTCAGGGTAGTGTCCCCAGAGGGTTTCCCTGCTCCAAGGACTCTGAGCTCAGAGGTGTTTGATAGCAAAGGCCAGAAGCAACACAGGGATGGCCACTGAGCTCCCTGGCTCCCAAGAGAGGAAGGACCTTCTTCTGTTGAGACAGAACATCTTCTCTATGGTGAGCCCTCCCATCTTAGATGCTGCCTGCAGGGAGCTGGGCTCTGGGCTTGCCTTGGCACTGCCTGTAGAAGTGTCTTTAAGTCTGTGATGCTGATTCACACCTTCTTCATCATCTCCCTTCTTCACCAGAACAGTGGGATTGTGGTATGGGCAGGTGTGGGGCACAGACAAACTCTTGGTTTGGGTCGTGGTCCTGCCACAGATGAAGTCCTTGCAATGTTGATCTGCCAGGGATCCTTATGTTGGGACAGCACCCATGAAAGCTCATGTCCTTTAGCCTCCCCTTCAGCTGCAGCAGTAGGCAAGCACAGGAGAAGCTCCAAGAAGGCAGCCCAGCTCAGCACACATAGGAAAAATGTGGAGCTGGGAGGGGAGGCTGCTTAAAACAAGGCTGTGTATCAGGACTTCTTTCAGCCCAGGCTGAAATTGGTTTCATGGGGAGGAGACGGACGAGGCTGCTTCAAATTGTTTCCATAGTTGAGAGCACCAGTTTGCCTTGGTCACAGCTGGGTTCCAGCTGGAAATCTGGCTGACAAGAGCCTGTCTTGCAGAAGAGGAGTTCCTGCAGCCTTTGCTTTCTGACTGATAGGATTATTCTCATTAAGGAGCAGGCTGTGCCCAGGGAGAACAGGGGCTGATTGAGTCGAGTAAGAATGGTAGGAGGGACAAGAAGATGTTAGCAATTTGTGATCTGGTTTAAACTGGGAAATCAAGAGACGAAGGGCGTTTTCAGGCATCTGTGCAGAGAGCTGGTGGCTCAGTCTTTGGCAGTGGGCTGGAGGTGTTTGGGTGTGCCTTAAGAGGGAGGTTGCACAGTTGAGACCTTATGATGGCAATGCTTAGGTTTGGCTCATCCTGGAGGTCCCCTTCCACCATTCCCCTCACTTGGGATGTTCCCAGCCTCTGTGGGTAGATGAAAATTCATTCACGGAAATGGTCTTGGGGTTCTGCCTGGCCTCAGGGTCAAGGAATGAAGTCCAGGGCCAGCCAGGACTAGTGAGCCCAGGTTTCTGGTGGTGACTCTTAGCAATGTTTTCTGTTTTGTTTGCTGAAGGAACAAGATGCTGCTGGCTCAAAAGCTTGAGGAGGAGAGTAAAGCCAAAGAAGAGGAAGAGAGGCAGAAGGAGGAAGAGAAGTGGAGACAGGAAGAGAAACAGAGGAAGGGGAAGCAGCCTACAAAACCAGAGAAGGAGAAAACCAAAGCCCCTGAGAAGAAGGAATCGAAAGCCCCAGAGAAAAAGGAAACGAAAACCCCAAAGACGGGAGAAACCAAACCCCCAGTGAAGGGAGAAACCAAACCCCCAGTGAAGGGACAAACCAAAGCCCCAGAGAAGGGACAAACCAAAGCCCCAGAGAAGGGAGAAACCAAAGCCCCAAAGAAGGGAGAAACTAAAGCCCCAAAGAAGGGAGAAACCAAAGCCCCAGAGCAGGAGGAAACAAAAACCCCAGAGGACCCAGCTGAGAAGGAGAAGAATTTGATCCTGAGGTTTCAGATCCATGAGCTTTCACAGGAGAATGTTGCACAGGTTCTCTCCTACTGGAACAGGGTTGAGGGTACCGTGGAGTTACCTGTGATCGAAAAGGGAAACAAGTCACAGCCTTCAGTTGAAAGCAAAGGTCAGAAGACCAGTAAGCCTCAGGAGAAGGTGGAGAAGAAGCCTGCACAAAAACGTGGAGGCCAAAGCCATCCTCAGTCATCTCAGCTGGAGACTCAAAGCCAAGCTGCAGAAAGGGACAAACATGTTGGGGTGCCGTGCCTGGACATCCAGTACACAGATCCAAAGACCATGTTTATGGAGATTCTGAGGAGCAGGAAGCTGCCAACCAAAGACCAGGTAGAACCCTGCAAGGCTCAGATCTTGAGCTTGCCATGGTCTTGGGCCCTGGAGCATTGTGTCCCCCCAGAGGATAATGGCACAGAGCCTTGTCCAGGCCCCTGATGATGTTCCATAATGACTCTGTAGCATCTGTGTGGATGGGGAGGTTACCACATCCCTCAGATGGGCAGAAAGTGGGAGTGCTCTGTGTACAAGTATCCCATCTGTTCAGAGTTTCCCAGCCTGGAAATCATTATAAAGGGTCCCAGGACAGGGCATCTCCTGGTCATTGTTTTCTTCAGCTGAGTCACTCGGGAGAGATTTCTCTCCTGGTCCTGCTTGTAGCTCTTGCCTCTGCTCTGGAGCCTGCTCACCCCACTGGGCATAACAAAGCTCCTGTACTTCATGTAAATCAAAAACCCCCATTGCCAAAAGCTCCGTGCCTTTAGAGAAGGAATTGTGAGGATGAAGGTGACAGAAGTATAAACAAGATTTTCTCTTCTGTTTTAGATGCTGAGACATCTGGGACTGCATCCCGACGGGCCTCCCCTGCCCCCTGCTGCCTTCCACTCTGTAGTCAGTTACCCAGAGGAGCGCTTGGCCTCTGCAAAGCGCGTGCAGCTCTTCACCATTGTGGCCCCGGGAGGTGCTGCTGTGGAAGATGATCTGGTGGGTGCTCCAGTGCTGCCAGCACTGCAGGTGCCAGGGCAGAGGGCAGGCTAGATGAGGGCACAGGGGACAGGTTGGATGGAGAAGGATCATTGTGGAGAGGTAGTGAAGATGTGATGGGGCCCTGTGTCAGCAGGTCTCCTTTCCGTCAGGGATGGGACAAAAGAGACAGCTCTGCTGGAGACAGAGCAGTTCTGTAAGACAAGTGGGAAAAGATCACTTCAAACCATCAACTTCCTTTGAGGAGAGGGTCTTGAGAGAGAAGGGGGTCCCAGGCAAAACACACGCCAATAAGGAAGACCAAGTCCACGGGCAGGTGGACTTATTTATTCTCTCTTCCATTGGTCAACAAACTCCCATTTTGCTTTCCAGGATGGGGATGTCTCAGGGCTCACCTCTCCCTCCCTTTTCTCTCTCCCCTTAGGCCAAGGCTCCAGATGTGAATGGAAGTTCTGCTGAGGGCCAACCAGAGACAAGTAAAGTGGCCAGCAGTGACAGCTCTCCAAAGGAGAACCAAATCTCCACACAGAGATCCCAAAGTATGCTAGAAAGTGCCTCAATCCCCACAGAATTCCTCAGGTGAGCTGCACAGGAGGAGGTGATGCCTCTGTTTCTTGGTCCTCTTGCCAAACAAGGTCCATCGTCCCCAGCTCCGCAGTGACCCTGTGCCCCCATGGGATGGCGAGTGCCCCCTCCTTGTTTCATTTGCTCCTCAGCAATGTCTGAAGCCTCCTCTTTAATTGCCAGGCTGAAACGGTACCGGTGGATAGCGCCTGCCCACGGTGAGGTGGAACTGAAGGTCCACTTCTCCACCCAATACCCAGGGAAGTTTAAGCAGATACTGAGGTTTGAGCTCGTGGGCACAAAGCGCCAGTACAAGCTGCCCTGCAGTGCCACCGGGCTGTACCCCACCATCAGCCAGGACCCACGGTAAGGCTGGCCCCTGGCAGCCTCCCACACTGCTGCCCCTGAACTCACAGCAGGGCTGCCCCTTGGGGCTTCTGGCCTGGGCAGATGGTGCTGCCTGAGGTTGCCCAGCATCTCTTCCTGTGCTGGCAGCTGGGAAGGCAGATGGTACCTCAGCCACCAGGAAGGGTTATGGCTTTCTGACTGCATTTCCTACTTGGAGCATCTCATGGCTCCTCCTTCCTCACTTTCTCTGCCCAGGGTGGTGTTTCCACGGTGGAGGAAGACCATGAAGCCAGGTGAAATCATCTTCAAGGAATATGTTGAGAGCACACAGCAATTCCACTTTGGACCGCTGCTGTGTGGGAAATCAAGAGAGTGGTATGTGCTCCCTGCTGGGCCTTGTACTTTCCTGGACCCTCTTGGAGAGACATGCTGTCCTGGTGGCACAGCCCAGGGCAGAATCCTGGGAGACACATGGCTTTGAAGGATCACAGATGTGTGAACTTGAGCAGATAAGAGGCAAGCTCCTCCAGCCTTGGAGGAGCTGCTCTGCCTACCCAGTGGGTCCCTTGGTGGCTGCCTTGGTGGCCAGAGCCACATGCTGCTGCCAGTCCAAAGGTGACTTGGGGGCAACTTTTGTCCCCCTCAACATCTCAGTTCACCCCTTAGGAAATGAACTTTCTGATGGTTTTTGAAGTGCTTTGAGCTCTGCAGGTAGCCTGATTGAGCAATTATTCTGTAGATGGTTTTTCAAACCTTTCGTTAATCTGTAATTATTAATAAGATTTTATGGTTGACCTGCCAATGGGTGTTGGGGGGAACATACAGCAGGAATTACATCTTCCTCTAATGACATTGGATTCTCGCTGCTGGATAAAGTCTGCCTAAACACTTTGTCATTGAAGCTATTGTATATTTCTACTTTTACTGTCACCTTTTTTAAAATAATATTTAACATTAAATTCTTGTCTCCATGGGAGCTCTGAAGGGTTAGGTCTATTTTGACAACCCAAGGAAATGAAATCAAAATAGTTTAAAATATAGACAATCTTTAGCCAGGTTGATGGATGGTCTGGGATTTCTGTTTGCCTCTTTAACCCTTTCACTCCAAAGTCATTTCCACACCTGAGAGAAGGGTCATTTGTTATCTTTTGGCATTCCTCTTGGGAATTGATGCTCTATATTTCTTTCACAGATTTTGAGCTAACCCATGAAATCCAAAGCAGCTGCATGACTTTTATGAAAGAGATTAGCTAAACTCTTTTTCCAAAAGCCTTTCTTTATACCCTGCAGGGAAGGCACCCCAAGAAAGAAGGGGGAAGAGCCCATGTGCCTGGTGTACTGTTATTTTTCTAGGCACCTTTGAATTTACATTGTATTAAAAACCCTTGAAGTGGCCTGAGCATCATCAGGCTTCTGGGGTGGAGGCAAAGTACAGGGGAAGGCACCAGAGTAAGGCAAGGATGAGCACATGCCCATGCCCCTGACTGGGATCCATTTCCCTCACTTGTTTGTTAGAGCAGGGTCTCCCAGCACTGCTTCCTCGGGTGCACATGGTGCTTTCCTCCATGTGTGGCACAGGCAGCAGTCTCCTCTGCAGCCTTTTCCCTTCTGTGGACAGGTACAAGGCCCAGAACTGTCCCGGCAACTCAGAGAATATAACCATCCTCAACACCTCCCCCATGGACCTAGAGGTCCAGTTCTCCTTTGAGAATGATAAGAAAGCAGAGACGTTCCTTTTGGACCCTCCCAGCATGACACTGAAGCCAGAGGAGAAGCAGGTAGGAGAAGGGCAGGTAGAGCAGGCATTGTGGAAGTGCCCAGGGGCTGCTGCTCTGCTCACACACAGTGCTCTTTCTATTTCTTTCTGTGGGGCTGGGCCCAGGAGCTGACCATTTGGGCATACCCCACTTCCCCTGGCTTCCTGGAAGACAGACTCATCTGCTACATTGGGAAGAACCCAGACCCAGTGGTCTTCGGCCTGTGCTGCCATGGGGTGCAGGTGAAGCTGGAGGTCAGCCCCCTGGAGCTGTCCTTTGACAGGCTGCGTGTGCACAGGTCAGTCATCCCACAAGCACTCCAAGACTTGTGACAAAGGGAAAACATTGGACTCCAGTTTCCAGGGCATGGAGTTGCTCCAAGGGCCATGCAAGGAGCTGCACTCAGTGGTGAGGCTGGTGTGACCATCCAGCAGCTGATGCCAGGTGCCTTCCTGTCTCTGCAGGACTGACAGCAGGACCTTGGTCCTGAAAAATGACNTCATTGTTTTTTTCTGGTCCTATGCAAAGTCCTGGCTGTGCTGCTGGTGCTTATACTTTTAACTGCAGAGATCTCCATTCCTTCCCTTTCTCCCCAGTTTCAAGCTGAGGAGTGTAGGTCCCAGGACACGAAACTTGGCTTCCCACTTCACTGTTAAGCCTCAGTCGGGCGTGCTGACTGCCTCCCAGCCTGCTGTGAATATTGAGGTGCTCTTCCACCCCGCTGGTGAAATCTTCCTCAAGAACAAACCCATCCTGTACTGCCGGGTGAGCTGCTGGGGCCAGAATGTGTTATCACACGGTTTTTTGGGAGTGTGAACAGGATAGGTGTCTAATGGAAGGAGGGCTTTAACTGGAGAGTCCTCTCTCCTACATACACAGTCTTTCAAAACCATTTGGCAGGAGCTAAGTGGAGCTGAGCCTGACTCTGGAGGTGTTTAAACAGGGAGGGGTAAACTGGTGGAGGCCTGGGGTGGAGGCTGGGGACTGGGGCAGAGGCTGGCCTCTTTGCTTTGCTTACCACCCCCTCCTGTGGACACAGGTGATAGATGCCAGCTCAGGGAAAGGAGTCCAGACTGTCACCAACATCCCACTGAGGGTGTCGGCGAGAGCTGTGTACAGCAAGTACAGCATTGAGCCTGCCTCATTCATCGACTTCAGTGCCATGCTCAAGGGCACCAAGAAGACCCAGACTATCGTGCTGGAGAACAAAGGCATGCTCAACTTCAAATTCTGCATCCACCAAACACCCCAGGATGCATCTGCATTGGCAAGCCAAAGGTACGAGAAGCCCTGCAGCACCCTTCCCGTCTGAGGAGGCACCACCCCAGGGCTGGTATGTGGCAGGCAGCCAGGAGACCTGGGCTATTGTCCATTTGCATCCCTGGTTTGGGGAGAGGGAGCAACAAAAATGCCTCGGTTTCCTCATGTGGAGTACAAAGCTGGTGATAGAGCTGCTCCGTCCAGCAATGGGTGCTGCACTCTGGGAACCATCAGGAGCAGGAAGGCTTTCCTCTGTGAGGAGGAAGGCCAGCTTTGGCCTCAGAGAAAGGCAGGGGAGCTCAGCATGACAGATATCTCTGCTTTCTCCTCTCAGTTCAAAGCAAGAGGAATCTGCTCCATCAGCTACAGGGTGCTCAACGGAAATGAAATCAAGCTCCTTGACACAGGTGGGTGACTCCTGCTCCCCAGCGATGCTGCTGCAGGGCATGTGAGAAGATGCTGCTGCAGGGGATGTGAGAAGATGCTGCTGTGCCCAGCATCTCTCTGTTCAAGCTTCTCATGAGATCACAGCTACTTTAACATTTATTTGCTTCATCACAAATACCTTTACTAATGTCTGCGATTTGAACACTCTTATCTCCCCATACTTTTCTATGAATTAAAGGGATATTGTAGTTTATTACAGTCCATCACTATGGCCTTACAAAAGAATTTTAGCTTAAGACTAAGGCATTTTCTCATTTTCTTTTTATCTGGGACTTGACTCCTTTACTGACCTTGGTGTGTTTATGTTGTTTCTCTACGTGTCTTTACTCTGTTACTCTGTCTGTTTTTTCACTCGAGAGAGGACTGACGTTTTGCAAGTTTCATCTGTGTCGCCTGCGGGTGGCGGTGGTTTCTGCCGAGCGGTGGCCAAGGCGGTCACGGTGACCGAGGCTGCGCTGGGGCTGTGCCAGGATCTCAGGGGGCCCAGCCCCAACAGCCACAGCCGCTCTGGCCGCATGGCTGCTCTCAGGCCCGTACTGCGTTTAATTCCAGCCCTGACCGCGCTGGGGAAGGGGAGAACCGGCCCGGCAGCAGCACGTTCACCCGGCCGGGGCCCGGTGCGCTCCCCGGGAAGGGAGCCAGCCCCGCGGCAGGGCCCGCCCGGCCCGGCCCGGCCCTGTCTGGTCGCACAGAGGGGGCTGGACCACCCTGTTACCTGTTCCCAGGCAGGAAGAAAGGAGGGAGACTTTTCCCGGGCTTGTTTGTCTTAAAATGGGACTCTCACAGAGGCGTATTCAGCGCTTTAATTGGTTTAACAGGTTGTCAGTATTTAAACTAGCCACTGATTGGTTTTGTCAAGTCGCGGAGGAAGCTGTGACCAGCTTCTCTTAGATAATCACTTCTATGGATGATTTTTTTCCCTCTTCACCACAAATCCCATTAATGCAAAACCAGCACGACATCCTCCACTGAGCTCCCAGTTCACAGAGCTCAGACAACATTGCAGCATTGCTTTTTTTTTTCTTCCCAGTCCCCTACCTCTCTCCCATCATTTCTCACAGCTATTTCTGCTCTCCTGTGCTTATGTCTGGAGGTAGAAGGATCACAGATACCACCTTCATCCTTCACACACAAACTGCTTTCTCTCTGCCACTTGGGACAGGCTTGCAGCTCCTCTTGGCTTGTTGGTCTCAGCCTGGGGCTGCCCTTGGGCCATGGAGTCATCCTTCCCTGCCCTGGGACTGGGTGCTTGGGCCCAGCTGGAGGCCAAGGCAGGACATACTCCTTGCTGGGGTGCTGCTCAAGGCACAGCTATTAGCCATCAGCCTCTCATGGAACTTTTTCTGCAGGGTGCCCTCAATCTTGGCATGTTCACGGTGTCCCCTTGCTCCGGCTCCATCAGTCCGTGGGGCCAGCAGAAGATCACAGTGGAATGCCTGGCAGGGCAGGAGGGGATATGTGAGGAGGAGTTCTACATTGACATCAAGGGCAGAGACCCCAAGGACCATCCCCGTGGCATTCCCTTTATCCTGATGGCCGAGTCCTGTCTCATAGGTATGTGCTGCCCACAGGTTCCCTTGGTCAGAGCTGCTGCTGGTCAGCACCTAAACTTGCTGCTTGGATAGAGAGGCACGCTAGCCCTGGTGTCCCACCTTGGAATCCTCAGAGGTTCCAGCCCTCTTCAAGTCCACCAGTGGACTCATCCCTCCCAAGCTGAGAGGGATGCATGGAATGATAAAAGGAAAGCAATGCTCTCCAAGACTGAGGTCCATCCTCAAAGCCAGCTCCCCCCACCCAATGCTGGGTTTAGCAGTCACCCAGGCAGAAAGGGCTTATCAAGCCTCCCGAGAGGGCAGTAGGGTCCAGATAAATTCATCAGGGAGGCTTCTTCTCCATGCTCATCCACAGGATTCGTTGACGATGCCATGTCAATCTTTGAGAAGTACCCGATCTGCAGCAGCATTGACCTGGGCCGCAAGCTGCAGTCAGTGAAAGGCACGGGCTTGTTCGTCAGCGATAAGAACAAATTCATCTTCAACAAGGTTCTGGTGCAGCAAAAGGCTGCAGCTTACTTCAATATCTACAATGCAAGCAGCCTGCCATGTGAAGTGGTCCTCTCCATCAGACCCCTGCATGGAAAGGTAAGAACAGGAGGCCAAGGTGATGGTGTCCCTCTAAAGGCCTGTTTTGCTCTCCAGATGCATTGCTTCCTGGGGCTCAGACTAGTCTAGCTCAGTACAGGTCAAACTGCAGGGGAGAGCAGCAGAGCCAGGGGACAGTTGTGTTGAATTCTGCATG
The DNA here is from genome assembly GCA_024734555.1 of Trochalopteron elliotii. Taxonomy (NCBI): domain Eukaryota; kingdom Metazoa; phylum Chordata; class Aves; order Passeriformes; family Leiothrichidae; genus Trochalopteron; species Trochalopteron elliotii. The sequence goes on along the minus strand of JANPWX010000068.1, from coordinate 8,263 downwards.
TCTCAGGCAAGGTTTTGGCTCACACCTCTGGGTCTTTGGTGGGAGAAGTGAATCCTTCTGAATCTCTCTTGGAAGCACACGCAGAGAGGGGCTGTTCTGAACTGACATGCCAGGGCTCAAAGCAGAGCATTTCCTCAGGTTCCCTGGCTTTTCCTTTTCTTTGAAGGCCAGTTCCAGGTTACTTGCAGGGTTTTCCATGCAGTGCCCACCTCCCATATATGCTGGGGGAGGTGCCAGTGCTCAAAACACACAGTGCTTTAGCACAAGGTCAGCATTCCCTGGGAGGGAGGGAGCCTGCCCAGGGCAGCAGAAGAAGGACACACTGCCTGGGGCTGTTCTCAGTAATGCATTTATGAATAAAACTGTGTCATGTTGAAAGGTGTTTTCTTCTAACACTGCTCTCTGGGTTCCCCCAAGGATAAAAGCCCGATCGACGTTTTCAAGTTGCATCCAGACAAGATATCCATTCCTGGCTCATCCTATGCTGTTGCTACGATGACCTTCACCCCACCAGACAGGAAGAACTACAATTGCACTTTCAAGGCTTCCCTTGTCATCCCAAAAGGGTAACTGACCCTGTGAAATATTGGGGAAGGCTTCAGTGATAGCTGCCTCTCCACTGGGAAGGCACAGACCTCTTGTTATCTCTAATGCTTTCTGTAGCCATAGGCAGGGTACTTGGCATGAGATGATCTGGGAGGCAGTAACTGTTAGATAAAGCAGAAAAATGAGCCTGATGGTTCAGCCTGTAAGAGGAACTATGAAGACAGGGAAATACTAGGTAGCCAACTGGAAGTTACTGAGATATGCTGCATCTGAGCTGGGGGTTTCCAAGGACAAAGGCTGAGATGAAGCAGTTCCTGTGCCCAGCAAGTCAGCAGTCACAATTTCCTCTGTGTTTCTGTAAAATTAAGTGATCCTCTGTGATTCCCTGGCATTCATTAAGCTATTTTATGTAAATGACTGGAGCTGGTTTGAAAGAGAAGCCCAGTTCCCCTGCCCTGGGACCTGTGTACTGCAGCTTTGACCTGCCCTTCCTCAACCCTTTAGTGGCTGAACTGGAACAAGAGAAGTCTAATTGCTAATAAGAAATTGCTTTTTTACTGTTCTTGGAAATAATCTTTACTAATGGTGATGATGATTTATTTTTGCCTTCTTGCTTTTTTACTGCTTTCATGCTGTGCTTTTGCTTGTTGCATGTGTCTCATCTCACTGCAGCCAGGGGATTTGCCATGTCTCATCTGGTGCCTCATTATTTCCCTCCTGGACTGCATGATTCAATTAAGAGATTTTTTTTAAACTATTATTGTGGAAGGCTCTGGCTCTTTGGAACAGATTCCTCTTGGGAATGGCCCTGAGTGGATTGGGAAGAGGCTGGTGGGGGGCTGTGTTGTGTGGTTCAGGAGCACGAGGCAGGGAAAAAACACTGTGGGTGGCCCTTGCTGCCTCACTTGCCCAGTGAGAAATGGGTTAGTGCCAGCTGAAATTGTTTCTGTGCCTCTCCTGCAGCTCTGTGAAAATTAAGCCCCAAATCCTGACCTTCACCGTCAGCGGGAGGGGGCACAGGCCACAGGTGGCAGTCGTGTGCCCAAGTGCTCGCAGCAACAGACGAAATTGCTTGCTGCGCTTCAAGAGGCTCCCCCTGGGGGAGGAAGAGACGCTCCCCCTGGTCGTCTGTAACAAGGGCGTAATACCTGTCAAGGTGAGGACCTGCTCAAGGAATGGTCTGGTTTGGGAACAACTGCTTGTGGCACAGGGGGAGGGTCCCCAAAAAAACATGGCAGACCTGGGAAGAGGTGTCAGAAATTCTTTTGAAGCAAGTGACTGACATCTGTTCTCCAAGAAGGGAGTTCTTGGAAATTGTCTGTCCAGTCTTTCTTCTTTAAGTTGAACACAAGAAAGGTGGTGGAGTATTTTCCCCTGTCTCTCAGGTCACCTTTTGTTCTCACGGACATGTGTGATTTCCCAGCTCCATTAGATTGTATTTGATCCCAGTTTACTACATTTTAAGTAAACTTCGTTGTGGTTTAATCACATTCTGTCCTGTTTGGTTCTGTGTCATTTCCATTCAAATGCCTCTCAACGGCCTTTTTTTTTTCCTGGCTGGTTTGACTTAACTTTTGTGCTAAGTGCTGTTTGTAGTGGGAGAGGTGCTGGGTTCCCACTGCGGTGTCAGTCCCTGTGTTCCCATCCTGTACCCACACCAGTATCGTTGTGCTCTGTGCTCCCTTTTCTCAGTTTATGTTACACCTGGAGGATGAGCACGGAGCGTTCCGCTTGAGAGGCAGGCCCTCCACACTTGAGATATTCTTTGAGAAAGATGTGCTACACGACTCCACTGAAAAAGGTAAATTCATCAACCGTGAAGTTGCACAGAGGGAAAACGTGTGCCCTGCTCTTGGCTTCTCTGAGCAGCAGCCAGATGTTAACACAGTTTCTTTCCTTGGGCTCTCTGTCCCCCAAGCTTTTTTTGGGGACTTCCTCCTAGCAAGTTGTGAGAAGTTTTTCTGCTCTTCTAGATGCAGTGGGTTGAGTTGTGGGGGACTGTCACTACCTCAGTGGACCCTCTGAGGTATTTGCTGCTTGAGGGAAGGCACCAGCCTGAATGGACACAGCCCTTGAGCACATAGACAGCCAGCAGAAGCCAAAAGCACTCTCTGGCTTTCCATATGGCTGGAGCTGGCTGGGAGCAGATGGAATGAGGGCTGGGCACCAACCTGAGGTTAAGCTGCTTAAGTGGTGATGTGTCTGGAGGCGGCAGTCTTGTGAACATACAAAGAGGGTCTGGAACCACTGGGGGTAGAACCTGTGCTTATAGGAGGCAGCTGGTTTCAACCTCTCATTCCTCATACAGCCTATGGAAATATTTCCTCTGTATAGCTGTATCACTTAACTCTGATTTCCATTGCTGTGCAGTGAGCACGCTCTCAAAGCCTTTCCTGCTTCTACATCCTGGGGAATCGGCAGAGTTTTTTGTAATTTTCAAACCCACCGTGGCTCAACGACTGGAAGGGAGGATTCGTCCATTCGTGGGGGACAAATATTCTGACAAGACCCTCATCGAGCTGGTGGGTGAAGGCCAAAAGGATGAATTCACCCTCGACGGACTGGAGGAAGATCCACAGGAACGCAAGTCTAAGAGCAGCCTGAAGAAAGACATCATTGATGGTAAGAGAGGAAAGACTGCCAAGGCGGTGCAGGGAAGAGGAAAATGTCCCATCATATGTGTCCCCTCTCTAGGCAGGCCTGTGCTGTCCCCACTGGACTTGGTGGCCTGTGGGCATGGCAGCCATGCCTGCAGAGCAGTGTGTGCTGTGCTTCATGTGGCTGGCTGGCTTAGGGGTGTGTCAGGGTGTTCCCCTGAGAGTGGTGGGATGGGGAACTGCCTGGGGAGCTCCCTCGCAGAGGGAGGAAGGCTTGGAGCAAGAAAGCATTGAACATACAGGGGTCTGTGCACGTGAGGGGGGGGCGGGTGGAGCTCCCTGCATGCTGACATCCCTTGTTCTCCTCTGTAACAGCTGTCAGAGTGAATCACATCCAGTTTGGGGACCGTCCTGTTGGGAAGGCCTGCGACAGGACCTTCACCATCACCAACCACACCTCTACCAAGGTCATGCGCTTTGAGTGGGAGGCAAAAGCCCCACTCCGGTTCTCTCCCAAGGTGAGCGTGGACTGCTCTGTCTTTCCCCATTGCTCAAGCCCTGCCCTGGTGTTCCCAGGAGCTGGCAGGCAGTCCTCACATACCAGTGACAGCCCATTCCAGTGCCACGTAGGAGATGCAGTCCCTGGCTTGGCTGGGCCAAGGCTGCCAGCCTTGCAGAAAAGCCTTCATGTTATGAGAGGTGGCACCTTCTGTTCATACTTTTGTCTATCAAACTTCACATAAATCCACACTGAGGTGCAGATTCCTGGCACAGCTGCTCACCACATCAGTCCCTTTTGCTGTCAGTCCTGCCCTTGGCAGTGCTTCCAGTTTGGTCTTGACTCCTTGATTCTCCCTAGGTGGGACATCTCCATCCTGGCTGTGCCAAGCACATCACAGTGACCTTGAAATCAAATGTCCCAGTCACCTTCAGGAGGCACCTTGTGAAATGTAAGGTGACCGAGATCAACTTTGGGCTGCCAGAAGAGGAGGTTCAGGACTGGGATGACCAAATGGGCACTGTCAAGTGGAAGGATACCACCAGGAAAGACCCAGCAGCCAACCAGCTTGAAACAAAGAAGGTGAGAAGCAAAATGGCAAAAAAAAGCCAACCCAGCTTTTACAAAAAGAACCATGGTAACCCCCATCACTGCTGGCTGAGCAGCTCCTGCTTCCTCTGGACACTGGACAGCCGTGTGGTTCACCAACAGTGCGTTCTAGGGGAGAGCTGGATGCACAGGGACCAGATACATTCATATGAGAGGGGGAAGCCTTTTGACGAGAGACCTTTAGCCAACACAGACTATCAGTCTGTGCCACAAGCACAAGGGTTGCAGCCCGTGTTGAATTGGAGGCAATGTTTTATGATTTTATCCCATTTTATGGTGTTAGAAATCTCTCCATCTGATTTGGTGCCTTTTCACCAACAGGGAGTTAAGTCTGCTGCACTCTGTCTTTTCTTTGGAAGTGGACAGAAATACACTTCTACTGCATATGCTGGTGTTTTGTCTGCATGGATACCAGAGGTTTTAGTTGTGATCTCTGTATTGTGTGGGATATCTCATCATGGAGTAGCCCAGGCACTGTACGACAGTATGGAGGAGTCTGGAGAAGGATCATCTCCAGAGACTCTTGCTTTTATTGTCATTATTGCCAAACACACTCATCTTGGGTGAAGGTTCTTTCTGAGTTTCTGGACCATTTTAAGGCCTCAAAACCATCCTCTTTTCTATCAGAATGTCTGCAGTTGGAGACTTTCCTAGTGAGATCTTTCACATCCCAAAATGCCCATTGCCAGCTCCCCACAGTGTGGCTGTTGCTCCACACACGACATCTGGAGAACACTTTCTCCTAAGACAAGAAGAAAAAGGTGCTTTCCAGAACTCTTCAGTCTTTGGCTTCTCCATGCACAGAGCTCCAGCAGGGGAACTGAACCCTAATTTGGAGACCTGCTGGATTTATAGGGGAGCAGGAAAAAAGTCAGTCCCTCTACAAGGTTGACGTACAGGGACTGGAACGCAGCTATAGTCTCCGTGGGTATATGAACAGCTGTGGTAGTGACTGCTTTGATCAGTGGGTAGAAACAACTACTGTAGCAGAACATTCCCAATTTTGTCATCTTTGCAGGGAAGTAAAAGTGAATGGTCCTTTCTAGTCCCTCTACGAGGCTGACCTTGGAGGCCAAAAGATTTCCTTCTCAGCCTGACTTTCTGGGCTCTGCTCAGTGATTCTTCCCTCCTCTGTTTGCAGGTGGTCGAGAGAGTCCCAGAACCAGCTCACACTGTGGTGGAGGAGAGCAGCCAGGAGGCCGAGCTGTACCTCAGTGCCTCTGTTGTCTACCCCCAGTTCAAACTGAACACCATCCTGCTTCAGTTCAAAGATACCTTGCTCTTCCAGAAAAGGAAAGCCACGTGAGTGCTGGAGGCCAGGCAGGGCCCTGCGAGCGGGAGCTGCCTTTGCCCAGGGCTGACCCAGTGCCTGCTTCCCAGAACTGCACCCCAGCCCAAACCAGCACAGGCCCACTTACGTGCATGCAAAGCCAAGCAGGAGGTGGTGGTCAGGAGAGGTTCAATGCCGCCATACCCTTCTGCTGAGGACAGCCACGGGTTTGCTTTCACTGCATGTCACCTGCCCTCATCTGCTCAAGAATAAGTTTGCAGTCAAACCAAGACCTAAAGGCCAGAGTAAGCCCCTTGGCTTCCATGTCCTGAGCACCATGTTGGCCCTTCCCTCTTAAACTTCCAGACTTGGAAATACTTTTTTGGGCCACCCAGGACAGCAGCCTGAGCATGGCAGGGTTGCCTGGGGAAGAAGATGCTCCTCAGGAGAAAGCAGTATCAGGAGTTCATTGGCCAATATTACTGTATTATTTGCTTTGTATTTGTTGGACTTTTTATTTCTTCTTCTTGCTTTTCAGTTTCAGGATGCACAACACAGGGAAGGTAGACCTGGAATACTCCTGGGAGATCGCTGCAGATAGTAAACCAGACAACGATCTGTACTTAACCCGTGAGATGCGTAAGGGCATTTGGCTTGGTAACTGAGGGCCTGGGGAGAAGATCCTGCCACTTCACTCCAAAACATGACTTGCTTTTCCATCCTTGTCCACATGTCCACTTTCATCAGCATCTTCCCAGCTGCAGCTGGAGAGTTTTTTCCTTGCCCCCCTCTGCCTTCCAGCCCCTTTTGTTCTTGCTCTGCCACTTCTGCTCTGCAAAGGAGCTGAGCCAGGCTCTGGGGAGAGCCACGTGCTGGGTCAGGACTGCGAAGGGGATACCAGGTCATCTCTTTGAGAAGTCTGAACAGGGAAAAACAGTGGTGTAACAAGTGAGCTGCCCTGCAGCCACTGTTTGTGTGCAGTTCCCCATTTGCAGGGCAAATGCAAAGTCACTGTCTAAAACCAACTCTCCTGCTTTAGCACAGGAGTGTGTGCTGCAGGCAGAGACCCTGTTCCCAGACACTCTATTTCCTGCTGAAAGTGCTTGGCCAGAGATGCTCCAAGTGCATCCCAGCTCTCTTCCACCTACCTGCAGCAGGAGGCAGAGTTGCTGGGAACATAGGATTTTGTCTTTGAAAGGTGTCCTCTTCCTCTCTGCAGGTGAATATCTCTTTGTTACTCACAAGTATCGCAAAATGATGCTGGAGTATGTCAAATGGCAGCAGGAGTGTCCTTCTGAGAGACGTCTTCAGTACTGGGAGCTTGTCAGGCTGCCGCGGGATCCTGAGCAGCAGCAGGATTCTCAGCAGGAGCAGCAGGACGGCTCCAAGAAGACAGGCACTGTGAAGGACACACAGCTGTATCTGAAGCGTGGCAGTTCCTCCCTGGAACTCATACCAGATGTCCCGCCACTGTTCTCCATCAGCCCCCAGCACGGCATCCTCGCTCCTGGCAAGAAGCAAACCTTTCACGTGGTGTTCTACCCGATGACTGTGGGGACATTTATGACCACCATGCTGTGCAGGTGGGAAACGTCTGTGCACTTGGCAACTCATGCTACTGATGGGTATCACTGGATCACAGACTGGGGCACGTTGGAAGGGACCACAGTAGGTCATCTGGTCCCACTTCCCCACTCAAGCAGACTCATCCCAGAGCACATGGCACAGGGTTGTGCCAGAGGGCTCTCAATGAATTCCAGTGAGGGACACTCCACACCCTCTCTGGGCAACCTGCACAGGAAAGAAGTTCTTCCTGGGCTTCAGGTGGAGTTTTCTGTTCAGGTTCTGCCCATTGCCTCTTGTCCTGCTGCTGGGCATCACCAAGCACAGCCCGGTTCATCCCCTAACACCCTCCTTTCAGTCCCTGTGACTGGGATGGGGGGCCCGGAGACAGGCAGCCCTAGAGAGGCAGCAGAAACACCCACAGGAGCACAGAAGGATCATGTGGCCTTGGTGGATCATCACTGGGAAAAGACACTGAATGAAACATGAAGCTCCTGGAGAGTTGCAAAATCTGCAACGAAAGATTCAGGGACCAGCCAGTCCCTAGCTCTGTTTCCTTTTGGGACAAGCAAGGGCTGCTTCTCTACATGGAATCCTGTGTGCTGTAGTTGGTCCCCAGGCACTTAACTGGTCGTGTTCCTGCCCTTGCACCTCTGCAGCCTCTATGCAGAGAGTGCAGTTGTGTAATTTGCTGCTTGCACAGAAAGAGGATGTAACACTGTGTGCTCTGCATGGAGACAGAAAAGTGTCTGGCTGGAAATGCTGGTCTGGCTGATAGCAGGCCCTTTCTTCCTAGGATTCCTAACCTGGAGCCGACTCAGCGGAGGAGGGTGCGGGTGATTGTGAAAGGCAGATCCCGGGAGTGGAAGAGTCTTGGCAAATGGAAACGCCCCGTGTTACAGCAGGCAAAGAAAGGAGGAGACAGACCCAAGAAGCGCGTGCAGTGGAACTTACCACCTGAGTGACAGCATTTGTGTCAGCTGGAGCATGTGCCAGCAGCTGCCAACATTGTGTCTGCTGCTGCTGCTGGTCTCTGTTAATGTTATTTGTTATTGTTAATGTTAATTGTTATTAAACAATTGGAACTACATGGTTAATTGTCAGCTTGTCTTGGTTAGAAAGACAGGTGTCTGTGGGACCTCTCTGGAATGGAGAATTTGACCCCCTTCCCTCCAAATT
>JANPWX010000067.1:5891306-6038618 GCA_024734555.1 Trochalopteron elliotii | reverse complement strand
TCTGGCAAACTAACCTACACCTCATAATTGCAGAAATGAATGAATCAGATACAAATTCTGTTTAAAAATGAAAAGAAAACAAACCTGCAGATATGAATGTAAAAAGAATGAAGAACATAGACAAACCAAAAAGTCCCAGAAAAACACTAGTACACACTGGAATACCTCCTGGAAAAAAACAGGCTTATTGAGCCTGACATTAAATGTAGAAAGCAAATGAATGCACTCAAAGATAAAGAAGGAGTTAGAGAAGCATGCACTGCTTAGCAATATACTGGCTTTTGAAACTTCAACTGCAGACTGTGAGACTGCAAGATCAAATTATAGCAAAATGAACATACAAAACAACCAATATTTCTGTCTGTGAGGAATATCTCGTAATTGTGAAAGTCACTTTTTAAAAGCTATTTGAGTGCAAACACTCCTAAGAGCTACTACTGCTTCTATAAATGAATTAAAACTGATTTTTACTGTTCCACCAAAAAAAGGATACTATCATCTGTACTTTTTTTTTTTTTAATCTTTGGTTGCATTTAATTTTTTTTTTGACAATTACAAAATAGATGATGTACGTCCTTTCAATTGCTACTCAAATTTTAGTCCCACAGACTGTTGAAAGACAATGGGAGAAATCGATGTCTCAACTGTATTTGGAATCATGCATTTTTTTATAGATTCTTATCCAATTAAGATAGGAAAAAATTATCTTAATTCCTATATATTAATTCCAATGAAGAAACTGACACAGCTTAACAACAAGACTTAGATATGGCATAAAGTTTTATTTTTCCCTCAGTTCAAGTGCTTTATGTCCAGGATTATTAAGGGAACCTTAGACAATTGAAATGTAAAACAATATTGTATCCTTTTCCTTTAATTCTAGACATAAGTAAATATAAAATATTTAAGACATTCTTAGAGAAGAAAATCTCAAGAATATGAATTTATACATAAACATTAAATCAAGACATTAATTTGTACTTGCTTTGGTGCAGGCTGTAAAGCTCCAGTGCTCAAAAAATCTCTATATACTTCTCACTTTCAGCTACCGTTTGGGAATATTTCCTAAAATGAAGACTTCTGAGATACAGCTTTTAGAGGAAACATAAATGTCAATACAGGAGTGCTCTGGGAGAACAGACTGACCTTGACATAGATCATTGCCTACTTAAACACAGATATTTTCTTTCCTTCCTGGCTGTTCAGATGAGGTTGCCAGACCTCATCTTGTAGTTGCAATCTGGCAGTGCCTTTGCAGAACAACTTGGTTCAGATTTATTTTGTTGGGAGAGAAAAAATTAATGTGAAGGCTTTCTCCTGCCATTTTCTGCTCTGCTGGAATTTACATAATAAGACTAATAGTTAGACAGTACCAATGGCATGAAATTTAGTGCTTCAAGCTCAGAAACACACACAAGAGTAGAGCGGAGTCACAGAATTCAAATATGCTTTCTTATGTCTATTTATTTAATATCCCACTTATACTAGAAATTATGCAGCATTGTAATAATGCTCGCAATACACACTCCAAATCTTTCTTTGTCCTGCCTTCCAGGCAAACATATATTTCCTTGCATTTCTTTCAACACATTTTAAAAATTATATAAGGTGTTTTATGTAGTCCAGCTGAGAAACTTATAGAAAATACCAAAGAATAACAGACATTAAGAAAAACAATTTAAGATTACATATGACATATATTCACCCCTGAATTATGTGTTTCAATATCTATAATAACATCAAGACATAGATGTTTTGCCCAATTAACTAATTAACAAAAACAAAAGCTTTCATAACTCAAAGTCAGAATTATGTGATTATTTACACACGCTTTTAAATTCTCATAATTTTTTCCATACTGGTAGTGAATAATTCACATTTTCGAAGCACAAGCATTACACAACCGTCCCAGAGAAAATAAGTCAGAAGCAATATGCACATAAAAAGATAAAACCTGAGCTTTCAGATGTTTCACAGAATATTTTTCCTTGAAACTGAACTGCTTTTAAAGTTCAGAGTTTCATGAAAGGCAATCTTTGGCTAAAATCAATGTACCAGCAAGATAAAAGATTCGACAATATGACTGCAGTGATCAAAGCTTTTCGAAAGAATAATCCACTCTTTTAAAACCACATCCCAGGCAAGAAGTCCTTGTTGACTTGTACCAAAGGTAGAAAGGCTGAAACTTTGTAAATCCACAAGAAATACAGCACTTACATTTTACTACAGTGGGTGCTTTAGAAGTGACAATGACTTGACAAAAAGTAATTTATTTTATATACACTGTAAAAAACCCAGGCAATAATAAGTACAGCTAGTAGTAAAAATAACTTAGGGAAACAGAGCTGTTGCTAAGTCCTGTGCATAAATTCCACAGCCTTCTGCTGTCATAGAAAAAAATTCTACTAAGTAGGTTGATACGCTCACTTGTGAGAAAGAAACGTTTGCCCCTTTCTTGAGTAGCAAAACCACAAAGTTGACATGCAACTGCAGGAAAAGTAGGATGGTGAAAAACATAATTTAAATTCATATGCCATAAAAAGTAGAAAACAAGGCAGAGGATGACTGGTTAAGTGCTGCAATTTTTGTGTGAATATTTTTACTACCTTTGTGTTTGCCTCACAGGTCAGTAGCAACTCACTTCATCATCTGATAAGATCTTCTGGGATCCACATGAGATAATGTGGTGGTATCAACTCCTTTCTTTCTGGACAGGTATCTATATCTAAGAAAGCTCATCAGAACTAACGTTAATTAACCTCTTTGTCACTACGGTCACTTATGAGAAGAAAAATTAAGCGATACAATTAAAAAAAGGCACTGATTCCTACAACTGGTTTCCAAGTAAAAGGATCAAGGCATATTTGAATAGAAATGTTGGAAAACCTTGCTACTTCTAATTAAGACACCTAATGATTTAGAGAGCTAAATTACTTTTACATTCAGAGATCTATTTTTCAGAATCTAAAGTGGAACAGTCCCTTCCTCACATGCAGCAATTGGTCCCACTGGAGTTCTCCTCCAGTGTAGGGGGGCTGGAAACATCCCAGCTTTTTCCTGTTACTGAAGGGCCAGGCTGGCTGTGCTCTTCAGGGGCTAATTCTTCAGGGGTTAGTGAGTCAAAGCTTTTCATGGCTGATGAAAAAAAGTGTGAGGAAGAGGAAGAGGGTATCATCCTTAGACTGCAAAACAAAAGTTTTATCCCTACCGACTTGGTGAAGTCATGGGAACTGTAACAGTGTGTCTTTTTTGGTGTGCAGCGACAGCCCAGATAGATCCCAGTCAGCCTCTCCAGCGGAGAAACTGCTTGAGAAGAATTCAAGCAGCAATGAAGCTTACACATCCACACATGTTACAAGGCTAGCTCAGCAGAGAGGCAGAGGGCTTTCAGTCCCAAATTAACTCCAGAAAGCATTTATTCCGTGTGCCAAAGGTGGATTCAGGAGGCCAAAAGAGGAAGATCATGAAAATTTTCCAAGTTATGTAGTGTCTCAGGTTCGTGGGTGGTAAAAGGGGGCAGGGCAGGGGGCAAGTGGCCATAGGGAAGACAGAAATTGGACACCAGACCCCATAGCCAATGGGGAAACAGGGAAAGGGGAGGAGTTATGGACTTGTGAAACCCAGAGAGAAGATTGCACAATGTTTGCAAGGAACCATGCGGGAGAAGCCTTTTGTTACACCTGGGAGGGGTATCTTTAATCTTCGCTTTTCCAGGGCAAGGCAGTTGGAAATTCCTTTAAGGGCACAAGGGACTCCACAGGGAACCACTAAATCAAAACAAGATTAGCTAATGGTTGTGTATCTTGGACAGACCAAATAGCTAGCTCTAAAAGCAGGATTTCAAAAACATCATTACAGAACGGATTACACTGACATCTCCTTAGTGAACAAAATGAAAAGCAGCCAGACTGTATTAGGAAATATTGCTTGACAATTTGGTCTAAAGAACATCTTGACTCTGCTGAAAGCTCCCAACCAGTCAAGCAGTGTCAGGAACTGCAGTAAGAGAAGTCAGAAGCCAGTCCTCAGCATCAGGAAACATTCTGTACCACAGGGTAAGGCCAAGTCTTGGGAAAGTCCATAGGTATAATTTGACCTCACTGATATATTAACTGCTTGTAGTGTCATTAAGACATATATTTAAATACTGGCCATATTGCATGGTGGCTAGAGAAATCATACAACTTTCCCTCAGCATGTTATTTTAATATCAATCCCTGTTAAAGGCTCGGGGTTTAGATCAAAGTTCTGATTATTTTCAAGAGCACTGACATCAAACATTCCTAGATTTGCTTACTGCTTCTCTAGGGCCTATTAGTATCAGACAAGAATGTGATGAATATGTGAATAGTTCCTCCAACCAGCTTACAAACTTATAGTCAACCCTACTCAGTGATTTTAAAAAGGAAAAAAATCCCAAATCATTAAAGTATATTATCATTGCTTGTTCAAGGAGAATGAATGACAGCTTTCTGAGAGCAATATGATTGTGCTTTTGTTGTTTTCCTTTTTATTTTTCCCTAGCAACCTGACAATACATAACCTTGAGACCAAACAAGGGACATTTGCAGTTCTAGCCACAGGTTATTTGTAGGAAATAGCAAAATTGTACACTTAAATGCTTTCAGAGAAATTTGAGATTATATTTATGTAACCCTTGATGAAAACGAAACACCCAAAAATTATTAAAGAATTCAATATTTCTATCAAGTTTAGAAAAGGACCTAATTAGAAACATTTGAAGATCTGTTCATAGTGTTGTCTGTGCAAGACAAAGTCTTTTTTCAAGTGGACTTCACCAGCACATCCTGTGCTCCTTTCAGTTTACTAAGACATAATAATCCCTCACAGTTATTAGTACTCATTCATTTTCTGCTCTATATTTGTATTTTGCATACTTTAAATCTATTAAGAAGGATTGAAAATGTGCAGATATAATGATGTGATCAGTGAAGGAATCAACTGACTTAGTATTTCTGAACTCTCCTATGAAGGTAAAAGCTTACACAGGATGTTACAGAACAAGTGGCTGCATTATTTTAGAAGCTGATCTACAACCAGTGCACTGCTCAATCATCACTCTGAGGGCATTCTTTCCAGCATCTCCTATCTCCTCAAAGAACATTCCAACTTTCTTTAACCTCTGTTAAATCTTCAGTATATGGCAAAGAAATATTCAACAAGCCAAACAAAGCGAGAATTTCTGTATATATCAGAGGTTACAGCATGCTCTAAACTAGAAAGTTTGGCAGTCTGGATGCTAAGACAAAGCAAAAGGACACTCCCTGACTTTTGCAACAAAGCAGCTATAAGGACATTTCTGATTGAGAAAATGAACTCATGGGATGAGGCAATCAATAGAATAAAAGATCTAGCCATCATTACAGACTCACTTGAGCTTATTGTCTAGAGCACAAAGCTGGAAAGAATATCAACTGTGCAATGGTATTGCCTAAATAAGGATTCACTTAGAACTTTCCTGTTTTATTAGGGAAGAAAAATGTGGAAGAAATAAGGGTTCCTTTACTACCACTGTTCATTTCTGCTTACCCAGATTCCCATCAATGTGTTGTGGTTTACTCCAGCTTTCAGTATGTAGTAACAGGGAAAAAAAAAAACCCAACAGTCTAAGAAATAATGAAGGCAAGTTAACTACTAAAACACATCTCATAAAGACAAAGTATATTTGAGTTTAACTGATGAATAGTGAAGAAAAGCTCACAAAATGCAAATATGTTTGAAACTTAGGAAATTTATACACTATTGATACTGTTTCAAGACTTAATTTTTTATTAATAACTAAAAATTGAAAACATTAGGATGCACTGTTTTGAACCAGAGAGGCATGTATCTGATTTTTAATTTTTTAATTTTAATTGTTTTTAGACTTTGAAAGATCTTTTTAAGATCTTAAGCATATCCTCTAACAGGCTTTTGTTGCAACCATTCTTTTTTTCTTTCTTTCTTCCTTCCTGGGATGAACTACTTTACTTTTTCTTTCTTCTCTCACAACACCTTTGAGGAGGCCTAATTTTTTCAGCCTACTGGGATTTTCAATAATCCTCCTGTGAGATTATCAAAAAGCCCACAATCTTGGTCTGTGGAGGTTGATGTGGATTTATTCTTAAGAAGCACTTATCACATATTTCTCCCACCCTAAAAATAAAGGCTGCCAGTCCTGTTTTGATCAGATAAGAGCTTATTGTATTTTATTGCATTTTTACCTGAAGGTTTTGTTTCACCGTATCTCAAAGAAAGCTGTTCTATTGCTACTAAATCATAATTAATAAATTTACTACTATGCTGAAAAATGTAAAGGACTTCTATGATTTCAATTATAGTGCATATTTTTCAACGCTGAAAAATATAGGGTATAGAATTTATGGAGTCTCCCTTTCAAAAAGATTCAATTATGATGTGTTATTTATTTCTAATCCCCATCCAAAAACACAGACTTGAACCCACTTTGGGTGGGATTTCTTTTTAATATAAATTATTAGCATGGGTTATGCTGAAGTATGGATCTTTGTGTCTGTGAAGTTTTGTATGTTGAATAAATTCATCTCAAGACTTCTTTCCCTGCAATTTTATTGTGTCCTCTTTCCTCTACCTCATACTCATTTAGCGTTCCTAAAACGAGTCCAATGTTAAGCACTCTGGTTCTGGAGAATAAAGATTAGCTAAAATGTTGTTTTCCTTTCACTCATCAAATTACATCCTATTTTCCTTATTATGGGCTTCGCTATCAAAATTCTTCATCAAAACTTAAACTGTACACTACAAGATGGAAAATGGAAAGTTCAGTAAACACTATTTATTTTTTTTAAAAATTGATTTAGCTCTGGAAAAGGAAGTTAAAAAACCCCATAATGCTCAGCAAAGCCCAGTCCAATACATTTTTTTAAAACTTTTTATATAGGCAACAGTGGGAAAAATAGCAACCTGTGGAAATTTCCAGGTAATATAGAATTCATTAATTCAACATGTAATGCTTTTATACACAGAGATTATTTGGATCCATGATTGAGCATTTCTGATATTACAAATCTGTATCAAACTGATATTTTTTCTGTTTTGTAAACACTTTTTGAGGGCAGCATGACAGTGAAACATTGTTAAACATATGCAGAGTGATAAGAGTGCTCTCATCACATTACTTCAAGCTGCTATGGTTTATCACTTTGCTTCAGAAAGCTTGCAAAATACAGCAAATCAAGTCTATTTTTAAATGCCTGTCTACCTCTAATTTGTTCCACAATTCAGGGCAAAATTCTTCTTGACATGTTGCATTGGAAGATTGCAGGCATGGTGCCAAAGACAAAAAATAATATGTATGGCTGACGACACTTTGTAGTAGATAGTCAGGACCTTCTACATGAAATTAAAAGGGAGCAGCTATTGTATTATTGATCTGACCTGTCCAAATTCAAAATATACACTACATAAAAGACTTCATTTTCTTAAATGATGGTATTATTGAGAAACCAGTCTGTCTAGTGTGTGTCCATTAGATAAAAAAGCTGAACCACAGATGCTAAATTTAGCTTGACAAAAAAGTAAGAATGATCCTGTCAGGGTAGAACTCTTTTTTTTATTTTTATTTCCATGTAGGAAAATAGAAAACCTACCTAAGATCAAAGATTTAGTTGCGGTTTTATGGGAGAAAGAAAGAAAAAAAAAGGGAAAAAAAAGCATCACCATATACATCCTTATACTGTTAATTTCTACATTGAAATTAAATTAATATTTTTTCCTCTATCAATATGGGTGTAAAAGCTTTTTAAATAAATTTCTTAAGAACATTTAAAGAGCTAGGAGGAGTTTATCATGAAGACAGAGCAGACTCCTCACAGTAGTGCATGCTGAGAGGATGAAAGATCATGGAAAATAAAGCAAGAGAGAACATGACTGGATAGAAGGAAAAACTTTGTGAACTTGAGACTGGATACAAGGGGAAACTGGGTGGTGGAAAAGGCTGCCCAGAAAAGCAGCACTGGAGGTTTCCATGACCCAAGTGGATTAAACCCTGAATGATGTAGTCTGACCTTATAGGTGGCCCTGCTCGTGCTACAGCCTTCCTAAGAAGACTTCCATTTTGAATTATCCTATAATCCTATGAAGTTTTTGGACACAGTCACTTTCTTTGAAGAACTCTAGAATATGGCCTCAAATTTATCATAGACTATTTGCACATGCTCAGCTATCCTGTTTCCATAGAAAATTCCCAATCGATTGAAATGCACAAGAAATCATATTTCAGTTGAGGATCCTCTGTGGCCCTTGAAAAGCAAAATATTTTTTCAGGGATATGATTCATGTTCACACTGGCAACCTCATTTACAAAATTAAACCAATTAGGATTAAATATCTAATTGAATGCCAGTACGAGAGGCTTTTCTCACTGCTATGCACTCTCCCAAACAGAGTTCTGGTGCAAGAGCCTGGCAGAAGTGTTGCTGGACAAATAAAATCTCATCAAGAGGTGAACAAGCCAGAATCTGTAAGTAAGAGTTATTTAAGGATTTGATAAAGAACCAGGTAAAAATATGTGGTTGCTTAGATTTTCTAACACAAATGCAAACCACTTTTAAAATAGTTACAATGCTTTGAAAGTCCTTATGTATAAACAAAACGTAGAAAAATGTGTAAGAATCAAGTAGAAAAGTAATAAGTGAGAAAAAAGCAAAGAAAAATCAAGACTATTTCACATGGCTAGACAAAAAACAGTTTTAGGGATAATAAAGAGAACAAAGAATAAGTTAGTAAACATAAAAAAGGCCACAAATGGAATAGAATAAAAAAGAAGCCAACACCACATTCCTGCCTTCAAAGGACTGGCAGAACACTGCACTCCTCCACCAACATGCACACACATGCACACACACATGCCAGACTGAGACCCCTGCCCTTAGGACCCAGAAAGGCAGTAGCAGCATGAGCATAACACCAGGACCCACCAAGTCTATATGTAACTTAACTGGATTGCCATTACTGAGACTTTTCCATTTCACATCCTTCTTTTTTTTTTTTTTTGCAATAATTAAATGTAGACTAGTAATAATTGCTTAAGTAGATCTATTATACAAATAATAAATTCTAGGTTTAATGTATGTAAGGTTCTTTTTAGCCCCCTACATGATTTTGAGCACATGTTGTATGAGTATCTATAGAGTTCTTAGTAGTAGCAAAACCAGAAGGAGCTAAGTTATTTTGTATGCAAAGCAAATTCAGTGCAACGATTAGTACAGCTTTCATCTTATTCCAATACCTATGAATCAGAGATAGAAAAACATATCCCAGTTGAAGGAATAGTTTTGTTCCTCCAATTCTTCTGCAGATAAATGTGATTTTATGCAGCTGACGTCCAATATTTCTGCAATGGAATTGTGATTGCTATGATGCACATGGCATTTTAACTTACTGTGAAAAGGAGACAGCATATAGCTACACTGTCATTCATCTAGGTCTTCATCGCTACACTAGGGAGAATTTAGTTACTAGAAATAACATGGGACCCATCGCTGTATTTTATGGTTGTGAAAAGAGACTAGTCTACATGTGACTAATTGTGTCATCAATGAAAATGAACCATGATAAATAACAAATACTTTAGAAACTTTTTGTTTTGGATTGTGAATGTGATTCGAATGAAATATAACATGCATATAGTCATTTTTCAACAGTTAAATAATAAACAAGAGGAATAATATATAGCTCTTAACTTCAAATATATTTTTTCCTTTTTTCTTCCTTTTTTTTTTGTTTTGTTTTGTTTAAGATATACTCATAACTGAATCATTAACTAAGGAAGTTTACAGTTGCCTGAACTTATGACTTAATTTGCTGCACTGAAGTTCTACTTAACATTGTTTCTGTGATAGGCAAGAAAAAAACACATCTTTTTCCACTAACATTTAAGATAGATTTTAATGCCCATAATTTTCTAAGAACAGCTAAAAATTCTGTGGAAAATAGACAGTCATGACAATCCACACCAAAGATACCAATCCACAAACTAGGGGTGACAACTCTCTATAAATCTGGCAGACTTTTGGCAAAATGGTCTCTGAAGATGTCTCATATGAAGCATGACAAGACCAGCTGGTCTTAGACACCAACACAGCTTATACTTGGTCTCAATAAAAAAATCTGATCTGTATTTTGTTTTCACCCCTGTCTTAAGTACTAGCATTTTTTGAAATATCCACATTTCTTTTCTTTAAAAGGAAAGTAATTTGAAATGTTAAGATGTCCTCTGAGGATGTCATTCCCAGCAAAGGGAAATTCATAATGAATGTTCATTAATGTTCTTTATCAGTTCATTAAAGCTGCTTGTGCACTATGTTTATGAACATCTTTGATAAACATTTGGATTTGTTGTGCATGAACTGCTGATGAATAGTCATTAGACTGTCCCTAAGTTTATTTATTATGAGTGCTTATTAATTTCTCATGAATTATTACAAAATTCAAGCTGCTCTAGCAGTCATCTATAAACAAAGAACAATTATTCACAGTATGTATTACTTATTAGAAATAAATTAAAAATATAACCTTATTTCAAAAGACTAATGCAAAGAAAATATACTTTGTTCTGGCAGTGAAAATCAAATCGAAAGCAATCTCAGAGAAAACTGTCGGAAGTTATGCTGTAATTTAGAGACATACTTTAACTTATGAATCATCTGACAGCCAAATTGTGTCCATATTGCTGCAGAGTAGCACTTACTCCTTGAGTATGAGTGTAAAGTTGTCCAGATCTGTCCAGCATGTTGAGCACTCACTTATATATACTGTTAATATAAGGGAATACTTTCTGATGGCAGCTAACACACACTCTTCACACACATATTTTAACTAAATGTTAAGCAACATAAAAACTTGTACTCCAAAAATGCAAACACATCACAACTACAGAAACCTACACATCTTTAATTTCCCTAGTCCTACTCATAGCTCTCATTACCCAGTTACATTTTTCGTTATGAAATTCCATAGCCTTCAGTATCAAGTGATTCTTTATTACTTTGACTGTAGGACAGGTCAGAAATTTCTGAACTAGAGTTGTAAAATTCAGATTGCATACTAATAATAATTTAGGAGGCCTTGCTATCTCTATGCTATGATGGATACATCAGTGCTTAGCCTCTGGGTAGCTGAGATATAGAAAAATTAAAGCAAGGCAGGTTTACACTCTACTTAGCCATCTGTAGTCATATCCATTGCACTCACACACATTACAAATCTGTTCTTAATGGAATTTTTTGTTATTAACCAAACTATTAATATTTAAGAATTGTCCAAGTTTTGATTAATAAACCTTGATGTTGGGATTTTGGGATTCGACTAGTTATTGGAATAGAAAGAATTTTTCACAAGTATCAGAAACTTAAACCTTCTGTTTCTGTTCCAGGAAAAAAAAAGTAAAGGAAACAGAGTGCAAGTAAAAGAATGTCATGACTGTATCACAGTCCCAGCAATTGCTGCATTTGGAAAAAAGTCAGGTAGGCTGACTGACAAAAGAGAAGATTTCAAGCAGAAAGAACACAATCACCATAAAAGGCTCACAGTACAAAGAGTTAATGTAGTTTTCTTTTAATAAGCTCAAGTTTAACAGAATTCTCTTTAACAAAATTCAAACTGAGATGAGATCCTTTGGGTCTCATCATCAGTATATTAGTTTCGCAGTATGGTATCTCCACAGACTTCAATCAAAACTTGTAATCTCCAGCAATACATTTGTATAAACATACACTGTCTACACTAATAAATATTCAGCCATTTAGTAATGTCATTGTTTTCTATTTCTCAATGGACTACTCAGAAGTAATTTAAAACAAATTAGACAGAAAACATTAACTTATTTCTCTTTATAAAAATGGTAGTTAGTACTCCCTTTCCTCCCTTTATATACCTGATTTATTCACATAGGAAGGACAAACAGCACTACTAGCTTTTCCTCTACTGAGGCCCATCGAGGGCCACACATCTCAAATCTGATGCAAAGAATCATGTTACTCACACAGCCATTTAAAATCACTTGTAAATAAGAACATCCATTCCAATTGTAGTAGATTTCCATTAATGTTAGTGAGAAGAAAATCTATATTGGGGACAATTCAATCTAATTACTTCCCCTTCCTTTATCTCCTCTTTCGTTGCCTTTTTAAATTACCTTCTCTTTTCTTACTGGAGACACAATTTTATTCTTTATTTTTCCCACATAGTTATTTCACCCCTTTTCATTTCTTTTCCAAAACCTAAACTATAAGGAAACTCAATATTTTGTTTGCATTCACTCCTTCAAATGAGATAAGACTAAGCTTTAATAAAAATACTGCAATAATTAATATTCTAACACTAAGACCATGTCAGGAAATTTAGGTGGGCATATGAAAATGAGTAAGCTTATCAGCAATATTCTATCTGTAAAGAAAGAACTTCTGACTTCCCAGTTTGTGTTCAGTTGCAAGAGCTATGAGCAGGGAGAGAAAGGCAAGGACCTGCCAAGCAACAGAGCAGATGGCAGGGAGCACCCTTTAACACCCAACGTCAGTGCCAGGAACATCAGATTCCAGTACTCCTTTCTCACATTGTATCTGTCAATACAGATATAAAAAGTTGAAACTGCAGATCCCAAAAGCCCCTTTACTAGTCTAAAATTTTTATACCATTTTGGTATCTAATGCACAATACAAGAATAAAGAATGGATATTTCAATTTTTGAAGCAAAAGCTCTGTTAATGAAATTGAGATCATACATCAAAAGGCACTATGAGCAAAAGCTACTTAATTTAATAATTAAGCACTTTTGTCATTAATTATCCAAGAGTAATCAAAAGTGATAACTGCCTTTTGGTATACAAGGAAGTAATTTGAGGAATAAGGCTGATTGAGGAAGGCTACCTCATAGATTCTTTTTCTGGAATAAGCTAATTTGATAAGGATCATTTGGAAGAGCAAATCATTAAAATGTACACATGAGAAAGTGGTAGCTTGTAAACTGAAGTACAAAAAACACGTAAGCAATCAGAAAATATATGTGGAAATAATATTTTTTAACAATTGAAAAGCTGATAGAAACATCACAGTCCTTTCACACATCAGCTTTTTTTTTTTTTTTCCAGCATTAGAAAGTAATCTTTGCCTTGTTTTCTGTTTACATGGTTAAAGACAAAATGGTAGATTTTGGTAGATTATCCAACACATGCAAAATGCTTTCTTTATGTGCTGATGGGTTTTTCCAAAGACTAGACTTACTGGCCTGAGGGGATTTTGTTTGACAGAGAATGGAAATCAGGAGAGTTGCAACACCTTCTACACTAGTTTTTGTTAAGCATTAGGAACTAAACATTCCTCAAATTCTGGTGAAATATAAGTTATTTCCTTTTCCATGTCCCATCTAATACTCCACCCTCACAGACATTGTGCCCTACACATAATCTAAATCATGCAATGCTAAACTAAGTTTTAGAAGGTCAGACTGCTAGGAGAGGTAGGTTCCCCAGCTGAGAGAATTCCAGAAATAATGAACTTTTGAGAGTTCAGAGATGGGCATTTTGGTGAAAAGCACTGGGTATAATAACCTTGGCTATTAAAAGATACCTACTTGAGACTACAGCTGAGGAGAGCAGTGCTGTGTCTCTTTATTCTCCCTGACACCACTTAGAAAGATCCAGAGCTCCACAACTACTCACCTTTCTTGCCCTCTGCTCTGGAGTTCATTAAATATGGTAGCAGTATACAGGACTTCACACAGACGAACCATTCTTCTTGATCTCAGAGTACAGTTTTCTCTACTCTTAATAACATATTTAGGTAATTTCCAGTTTGAAATTGGCTTTTCAGTCTCTCAATGCTTGCCTTCAAATTTTCAAAGTCTTCTGTGGAGGAGTGAATGACAGTTTTGGCCTTATCCCAGCAACTGACAGCAGGGAAATATCCAGAAAATTCTCTAAATTGTAGAAATGATAATTCTTTTGTTATGTTTTTTTTTTCCCTTTCTGAGCTAAATATTGTCTGAGTGACAAAAGACAGATACATCATCTACACCAGTATGAACATGAATCCAGACACTGCTGTAACTTACTTTAGAAAAACTGTTGAATCACCTCAGACAACAGGTTATCCAGCTGACACAAGGATACACCATAGCTGAAGGTTAACCTCCATCTCAAATAAAAGTGGATTCATGCACAGTGAGTGAAGTCTCCCTTTTGCCCCTCATCCTCAGTGTTGCTTTGATTTATGAAAAAATACAACTTTGAACTCAGACCACCTTAGCTCTTGAGGACAGATTAAGTTTTATAAAACCTATCAAATCAATAGGCTTATTGGATGGTAGTTTAAAAATTGTATCTTTTAAGTTTTAACCAGTAGGGCTTTTTTTTTTTTACTAGCCGTTTTTTATTATGAAACACTGAGCACTACTCAAGCTTTGTACTGTCCAACTGAGAATTTGTCAGCTGTCTATTCAATCACCTCAGTTTTTTTGTAACTGCTCAGTTTTCCATAAAATAAAAATCCTCTTCAGGCTGAACATCCAGATGCTTATCATAATAGCAAAAATATTACTTACGCATCTCTAGATTTAAGAAGATTTTCAAGTTACTCCTTATTCAACTAGACATTATTTAAACAAGCTAGGAGAAGATTTCTGGTAGAAGGCTCTTCACTTTGGGAGCAAATCCTTCTGTTGATGCCAAAGACTTATGCAGATCTAGAAGCACTGGGCAGAAAAGAAAGACCATTACAGAACTAATCCCTTCAGAAATCTTGGAGGTTCAGAAATGCCTTTGGAAGTTAGGAACCCAAATTCCATTTAAAAAAAAATGAATTAACTTCTAAAGCCTAGAGTTTTACTAAATCTTCCTTTAAAAGGCAAAGAACAGACATTGAGGCTTTTAGAAAATGTTGCTCTTTAAGCCTCTAAACTCATCTGTCTCTAATGACTGTAGTAACTGGGCACACATTAGTGCTCCCTCTGCACTGAAAATGTTAAGTTAAAAAAGACATTTCTTTTTTAAACTGTGAGTCATAAAGAGAGAGACAAAGTAATTAGCACAAGGTCATCCAGTACCTGAACTCAGAACCAAAACTGTATCATTCAAGTTCCTAGCTATCATCTCAGCCAGTAACTTATCCTACATTGTAAAATAAATGTAAACTCCTATTTCCATCCCAACAGAGGCTTATGTATTAAAAGACACAGGAGTAATTCCTCATCCAGTGGATTCCTAACAACTCATACACCCTTTGCATTAGTTTCCATTACAGACTGTTCTGGTTTTGGGGGGGGTTGGGTGTTTTTTTTGTTTGGTGGTTTTTTTTGTTTGTTTTTTGTCTGTTTGTTGGGTTTGTTTGGGGTTTTGTGTGTGGTTTTTTTTAGTTTGGTTTGGGGTTTTTATGTTGTTGGTTGTGGTTGGTTGGGTTTTTGTTTGGTTTTGGTTCGTTTTTTATTTGGTTTAGGTTTTTGTTTTTTTGAGGTTGGGGTTGGGTTTTTTTGCCACTCTTAGGTATTATTAGCTAAATTGCTTTCTACTTTCTATTCTATAAAAGCATGTGAGTTCCAAACATCAGGTTTGTGCCCTACCCTCAAAAAAAGATGTTGCTCAATAACACCTTGGGACGAGCACAAATGAGTAACAACAACTTTTGTCTCAGGTACTGAAATCCTCAGATTAATACAAGCTTACCTCTTTCAACCCCTACATTTAAACCAAAAGCCTCTCGCTTTAAAGACCAAGAAGGAAAAATTACATCATAATTTCTGTTTTGATGTTCTTTACTGAGGTGCCAGATGTGATAGTGGATTTGCTGATGTGGACTGAACAAAGGTTCCTAGAACAGCCATGGCAAATACTAGAGTCAGATAAGGCCATATTATTATGAAATCCTGTGTTTTCTGTTTTCTGTCCCACCCTCAGTGTCCTGTTCTCCTGCACACAAACCTATGTGGTCCCATTATGTACAGCTTATTACACATACCTTGAGAGACCTTCAGTTCTTCACCCACTTGTATTTGAGTTATGGTTCCTTGCTTTATTTATCCCAAATATTTTTGGTTGGTTTGTTCAAAATCAGGCTGTGGCCAGTCAAACTGAGTGCTGGAAGAATTACATAGTTTTATAGAAGGTGCAATCTTCACAGAGGTCACAACAGAGCCTTTAAAGGATCTCTAAACATGGAAAGAAACCCTTCTTGAGTTACAGCCTTCAAATCTCTACAGTCAGATCATGTATCGTTGAGAAATAATCACACATCTCATACTGATCCTTCACACTGCTGTGGTACTACAGAATGGATCAAAGAATACCACTGGTTATATTTTTTCTTACTACAATTTGATGTAAGCACAGATGTTTGCCTGTGGAGTTGAAATTACAAACCTGAAAATGCCACATGGCAAAAGCATTCTTTCATCCCAGCATAGAAGAATACACATTTCTTCACCTGAATCTACACTGAAATACAAGGCTTTTCTCAATCTGTGTCAAATTTTTAATCAGTTTTAGAGAACGTTACATTTAAGATCCTGGTACCACTTCCTAGACCTACTGCGAGTAATGTTAAGTATGCTTGAGAGGCCAAATATAATTTTTAAGCCAGTACTTTCCATGTCTGTCACTTCCTCTCATATGAAATCTTGGATGTATCACTTTCAGGCTTTTCAGGTTCAGTATTTATTTCCAAATACTAACAAGTCCCAATGAAAGTTGCCTAGCATGTCCTTAGACTTTTTGAGCTTCCAGCTTCCACTTATGCAAGAAAATGACACAAAAATTTAGTGAACAAAAGCATAAATGTTCACTAAGACTACAGATATGGCAAAAACTAACATCTATGCATTTATTTCTTTAACTCACAGGATTTAATTTAGAGGATTTAGTTGTATTTTAAATTTATAAGCAGAAAAGATCATAATGTTTTGTGCAGGGCACTTCTTAACAGAAACTGCAATTTGGTCATAGAATCACAGAATGTTTAGGGGTTGGAATGGACCTTTAAAGATCATCCAATCACAACCCCTCTGCCACAGACAGGGACACCTTCTTTTCAACCAGGTTGCTGAAGACCTTATCCAACCTGGCTTTTAACAACGCCAAGGCTGGAGCATCCCCCTCCCTGGTGTCACCAAAAACCAGGAAACAAACTCTCCAATGAGTTTGACAGTTTAGAAAGCTGACATTCAGCTGAGCTACAGGGTAGTCGCAGACCCTCCTACCAGAATCACCTTTTACCCACTTCAATCTGATTTCACAATTACTGTGTTGGTTTTATTAGTTTCTTCTTTATCTTGGGAGTCCTGCCAAATGTCCTTGTTGCCTATAAATTCTGCATTCTTTGTGTCCATTATCCATGGGCATCCTTCTTCCCAAGCTATGTTAATTTCCTCCCCCTCCTCTGGAGCCTGTCAGGCCTTAAACTTTAATTTGTTTTTCTAACATATGGACATCACTTAGATCTTATTTGCTAGCTACGACCTGTTTCACAGATTAAATCTTCTCCTTGCTCATTAGGTCCCAACATTTTCCTCCAATGCTGCACAGACTCCTTTTGAAAGAAATATAACTTGCTTAGTAACACTGGGCAACTTGTTCCAGTGTCTAACTACCCTCACAGTAAAAAAATTCTTCCCAGTATCTAACCTAAATTTCCCTTCTTTCAATTTTGTATCCATTACTCCTTGTCCTATTATGATATTTTCTGACAAATAGTCCCTCTCCAGCTTCCCTGTAGGCCTGAAACAAATACAAGTAATCCTTTGTTTTCCACAGGAATTTTAGGAAAAAAATAAGTTTCTTTTCTACTTTTTCCTTCAGTTGATAAAGTAGAATTAATCATATTATTTTTAAGTTTTTATCAAAGTGCACTTGTAGATTTGAGTTACCTTACTTGCTGACTGGTGACAGCCGGCATGTCTGAGCCTTAAGATTTTCTCTTTTATTCTGCAAGTCTTCCACTTTTTAGCATAATTCACGGTATGATCAGGCCTCCAGTTCCCATCTGGCAGGTAAAAGAAACCCTCTTGTAGGCACTTAGGCTGACCTACTTCACTATGTGAAAGTAATGGGGATCTCATGGGTTCCTGATACTTTCACAGCTCATCATTATCATCTGTTCGGAAAATCCCGCATTGGATTATCGTTCCCTACAGCTCTGAGCTGGTCCTGTAAAAAATGCAGGTGAGTGCACTTTGGGAAAAACCTGAAATGGCAAAATATTAAAGGCTTAGTACAGACAAATCATTATCACTGCAACAAGTCAAAAGGGACATTTCTGTTATTTTCTTGCTGCCTTAGAGATAAAAGCTTTCATCCAGGCTCTGAGTGGTCCCAGACAGAAATCTTATTCTGGAACAGTTGCCTGGATGCATCTTCCTAGACCA
The DNA here is from genome assembly GCA_024734555.1 of Trochalopteron elliotii. Lineage (NCBI taxonomy): Eukaryota > Metazoa > Chordata > Aves > Passeriformes > Leiothrichidae > Trochalopteron > Trochalopteron elliotii. Next base: position 6,020,230 of record JANPWX010000067.1, on the reverse strand, counting down.
TATTCCCAGACCCAGCTCTTTTGGCAACTGAAACAAGGTAAGCATGCCCTTGATCTGCTTCTTTTTATGCTCTCTCTCTCTCTGCCTTCAGCTCCAGATGCGTATCAGCCCCACTTCCCTACTGGAAGCAGAGCAGCCTGAACCACTGGCACTGCTTCTCCATGATGATTGCTTTCCTCTTGCAGATTTACTTCTTCACTCTGTTATCTTGTGTTCATGTTTCTAAAGAACTAAGATTTACCCATTGAAAGTTACCTGAATAACCATAACTAAGCTTAAACTGTGGACAGGTACAGATTTTCTCAGGCTGAAACAAAATACGAATGCAAGGTCCGAAAAACCTGCTGACACTGAGTATCTTGACATTTTGCCATGCCTATACAGAAATGCTAATTACTCCATTAAAATGAGTCCTACTTTTCCCAAAAATTAATGACAGTGTCATGCCAATCCATAAGTTCCCTTGTTTATGTCACTCTCCTCCCACATTTCAGAGCTAACCTTGACTCTGGTCTTCATCATTATATTAAAATATACTTAACTAATTTTCCAGCAACATCATTCTACTTTTAACAGTTCATGCAGTAGGTAGGATTTTCTTTCCCACTCTAAGTTAATGCAGAAATTGCTGACTTGTACTATTTAATACTTGATGAAGATCAATCAAATCTACTCTTGTACCTCTGAGTCAGCAGCAGCAGGAAAGTATTGATAGACTCACAAGGGCAAAACAAACGTAGGCACATCAAGAAGTGTCACCTGAATGAGTAAAAAAAAAGAAAGAATTAAAATAAAAACAGTTATAAAATTTACTGCTACCTGCTAGAGGAAAAAAAATCACCACCAAGCTCTGAAAAAACAGTGTTCATTGAAATTACTTATCTAGACTTTCTGTCTTTCTTGGATGTAACCCAAACACAAAGGAGTTGATAATCCCTAAGAAAGGTCATTTACAAGTTGACAAGTTTGTGTTTCCTCCTCAGATCAGCTAGCCCAAGGAACAGGGCTCGGGGCTCAGTCCTGCTACAGAGTGTGAGGCTGTGTAGCAGTTATCAGCTGATGGATGAAGTGCACTGAAGGACCAGGGCACCTAGAGCATCTGCAGGTTATCTCCATCAGAACATGGAAAACTTTCTTGCAAATGAATATTTGTATATATAGTTGTCCTGGGTTGCAGTATAAGATATGCACAAAGTATTCTATCACCATCTTCATGAACCGTTGAAACCAATTGCTGAAGTAGTGTTCTTCCAGATTTCCCCCTCCCTCTTCTGTTAAGGTGTCTTCTGCTAATGGGTCTTCTGCTAATGGGTCTTCTGTTAATGGCCTGCTGCATGACTCATAGGTAACTCCCTCCAGGAGTTATCTCTCTTTAATGGGCCATTAAGGACAACCTGTATGACTCATTGTCCCATTGTGAGATGCTTCGCCCAGGGGGAGGAGCCAAGCATTCTCACCTGGCTATAATGTGGGATTTGGGACAGTACAGGGGCCCTTACCCACTGGATTCCCAGAGGATCAGAGCCACCAGACCTTTCTACGGGATCACTGCTTCCATCATCCCATTCAGGTTGTATTCTGACTCTGTCAGTGGTCTTTTGTATTATTGCATCGATTTTATTCTATTTTATTCTTTTTTTTTCTTCTTCCTATTAAATTGTATTTCTGACTTGAAGCCTCTCACTAATTTTGCTTTCAAACCACTACAATAATTAAAAAGTTAGAGATTAATGTGATGGGAACAACTCATGAAGTCACCTCTGAATTTTCCGGGTAAGTCTTACAAATTTCCAGCACAACGAGCATTTTAACTACTGATGGCCAGTCTGTACACAACATTAAGTACCACCACCAGGAGCAGGAGTCTGTGTCTTTGCCCTGTCTGTGAGCACACTGGCTGCTGGCTACAGCCCAGGCCAACTCAGTGGGGGGAGCCACATCCTTCCCTCTCCTCTTCTCTTGCTGTCCTCACTTACTTCCAACCTTTCCCAGCTGGCAGTACTTCCCTTCCTCCCAAGGCTGCATCTCCGCCCTGCCCACCCATCCCATGAAACACTGAATTTTATGTTTTCTCTAGCACCTCATATCCATAAAGCTACTGTCTCTTATTTATAGAAAAAGAGAAACAAGAGAAATAATGCAGCTACAAATTAAAATAGACAGTCCCCTAAGTCACAACATCACATAACATCTCACATTCTGAAACAGCAAGAGCTGTTTTGGCAAAGCCAAAACTCTCTGACTCATGTTTAATACCAAATTTACTTATTTCAAGGCAACTGATGTTTCATGGTATGTCTGATTTAGTGGAGTGATACAAAATATGCAGCTAGAAATGTAAGTTACACTTAGCAAAACATATACGGATCTATACAGCTCAGTCACACGTTATAAATACATACTGTTATAATACATATTGTTACAAATACATATAATAAAGTTGGCTTTTCACAAATATTAAAATGAATACTACATGTATAATGTTAAAATAACTTTGCTTTTATTTCTGCTATTAACAGAACTTAGACATGGTAGTAGTGGTAGCTGATATTGTTATGCATGAACTGTCTGTTTAGTCAAGATAACATCCAGTAAACATATAATAAAGACCCTGCTACTGATACACCAATTATCAGCATCTGCCATCTAAAGAAAGTATGGACCAAGACCCAAAGTAGAAGTGATAAAGAAAACGGCCTGAAACCAGAGCCAAAAACCATGCATGCTAAAAAGGTAGACCCAAGGAGCAGACCCAGGCCATATTAATTTCCTGCAATATGGAAATTAATTTGTGGAAAAATATGAATATGCATAATGGTCTATGAATATGCAACAAGCTAATGTAATGAAAAAGGTATTTCAGAAATATGTCCGATGATAGTAGGTGTGCTCTTGGCTAAATGCCAAGCACCCAGCCATTTAACCTCCTATTGTCTTTTTATTAAACTTTTTAAACTTTACAAAAAAAGTAAACCTCGTTTTTCACACTATCGACCAGAAAGAAATACGTGGGCTGAAACAAATTCAAGCTTGTTGCTCTCTTCTAAATAGACATTTGTGTGGAATATCACTCTATGAAAAGACAGTGTCCATAAAGGAGACAGGGGAGTCCTGCAACTTTATCAGAATAAAGGGAGAGAGTCCACTGGGGCATATGCCTGCAGAACCTTCTCCCTCAATGTTTTGGAGCCTCCTTTTGTCTCAAACTCCAGCCACATGTTGCCCTCTTCCTTTCCCCATTGGCTGAGGTACTAGGAAGGTACAGCCTTCCTGAACCGCCTTTCACATATTCCCCCCTTGAACCTGTCATTTTACCCGAAAGCTCAGAAATTTAGCCTTGTGCAGACACACTAGCACTAGTCTATTTAAGGAGCCAATCTGTCTGGGCTCTGTAACAAACCTGCTGCCCGAAGTTAGTGAAGACATTAAGACCCATTTCAAAGACATTAACACCCGTACCTTTGCCCATTGAATTGTTTCTAAAGACATTAGCACACATCTTCCCTATCACATTGGAACAGGTTTCCCAGTTGTGGATAGCTCACCCCTGAAAGTGTTCAAGGCCATATGGGCATATGGGGCCCTGAGTAACCTGATCTAGTGGAAAGTGTCTCTGGTCATAGAAAGGGGATTGGAACTTGAAAACGCTTAATAATCCAACCAAACTATTCTATGATTCTAAATATTTTGCTAGTTAGGTCTTTACCTTCCATATTAAGTGGAGCCACATATTTCCCCCCTTCCTCTCCCACACTGACCTAACTCCCTGAAATATTTATACTCCCTAATGAACTCAAGGACATTTGCACCTCCTGATAGTCCATCCACTGATGGGTTGGCTGTTTAGTGAAAACAAAAGCTACCTTCAGGTGCTCTTTTCCTGAGGTGCAATCAGCCTCCTTGCAGCAGCTGTGGGCTATCACAACCTGCATTGCTCCTGGAGCTCACAGCTCAACCCCCTTGCCCGTTGCCTCTGGACGTTCTTCTATTGTAGGACTTGGCTGGGGAGCAACAGTCTTGGAACCTTTTGTTGCTTTAAGAAGTAGAACAAGCTCTACAGAGGAATGGAAATATTTATTCTGGGTTCACTGTAGTTGTATTTCTTTTAATTAGCAGAAACAGTTGCTCCTTGTTAATGGAGAGAGACATAGGGGTCAAATATGCATATGGAATTTCACTGGGCTTGTTTGACATGCTTTTACAGGAATAGCAGTGTAATTAATCTATTATGGCAAATTTATAATGTAAGATTTTCTATTGAGCTATAGAAACAGTGAAATTGTAATTGAAACAAAAAATTATCCACAACAAAAGGTAAACTCAGTGCAGATTAATTAGGGCTGAGACCTAAATTTGTGACCTCTGAAGGCAGTAGTGGGCCTTTTTTTGTCAAAAACTTTATAAAGTCAAAAAGTATCTGACTATTCCATTGAAATTCTGCACATTTTTTAGATATCAATTATCTGTATGCAATGGCAGCAAGTGCTATTATATTCCATAAAGATCCATACAATCTCTTCGCTATAAAATATTGAATGTGTGTAATTTCTTTCAGTTCTAAAGGACTGTTCCTTCTCTGTCTGATGTTTTTATTTCTCTTGCAATACCCAACAGAGTTTGAATCACAATTACATCCTTTCTACAAGTGACCGTTGAATTCTTAATCAACAGTATTCAGAATTTTTTGAAGGTTTGAGAGTCTATAGGAATATTAACTTAATAAATATATTTATGAGGGGGTTTTGTGACAAACTTTCATTTAATAAAACATCTTCCTCTGGAAGACTGTGCTTCCAATTGCACCCCCCATGAACAAAAATGTAACTATGCCTAAAATGCAGAAAATGTAAAAATTGCATATGGATATAGCTTTTGTTATATATTTTAGATATTTAGATATTTTGTTGTTTTTATTTTGTGGGTTTGTTTGTTTGTTTGCTTGTTTGTTGTTTTTATGAGGTTTCTTTTCCTTTTTTGAGGGCAAGAGATTTATCACTTATTTTTATTTCTGTTAAACAGAGAGCTCTGTAGTTTGGAGAGAAAACAGATGCAAGCTTATTTTCTGTTTCAGAAAGAATAGATCCCCTGCTGTCATTTCCAAGCTAAAGACTAATTAGACTTAGAGAGATATTTCCAGGAAGATGAACATAAAATGTAGGGTTGTGATCCTGGGAAACACAAAAAATTTGGTATGGTAGTGAAACCAATGTCAATAACAGGTGACTTCCTAATTTTTTGCCACCTGAGCTCAATTTCATCTTCCATACAATGAGGCCCATGCTCAGAAACTAGAATAAAAGTTCAAATATAATCTGTTAAATCTTGGCAGTTTCAAGGCAGGTTACGTGCTTTGCCTTGCAAGCATGTGGACTTTTTGTTTCTTCACAAAACAAAATTGTTCCATACACAGAAAACAGTTACGTTATACTCTATGAATTAGGATTGACATATTTCATCTACAAGATAGAAACTATCAAACTGTATTACATTTCTGGCAGAAAGGCCTTTGATCCTTTTTTTCCCTTCTGTTCCTAGCAAAAAGCTAGTGTTTGAGATGCCATTGATATTGCTATAGTCTTAAAGACTGTTCAGAAAATCAAAAATCAAGCTTTGAATACATCAAGGCATTTCAGAGAAGGATGGCATAGGTTAATTAGCATAGAAATTTGAAAGGGACTATTAGATTATCTAATCTAACCTCCCATGCCAACACACCACTTCTTTTCCCATATTTCTATATTGTCTCTTTGCTGGTAAACTTCCCCCAAAATGCATCTTTCGGAAAGGTCTCTTCCTCCAGTCCAGCTGTGGGTTTCACTAGTTTGCCACAGTGGCTAACATCTTGTTGACAACTCGGCATTATTTTCAGTTTCTAAAGAAGGATTTTTTTGTTATGTTTACCCATCTAAGGACAGTTTCAGAATTAACATTTTCTCTACAAGTGCTTTTTGCCCTCAACCAAATAATCAAGATACATTTCAACTTCTTTGGAATAGAGGCCTAAACTTTTTTAAATGTCTTTAAATGGCTATTTGAGTATAAATCTTTCAGCTTTTCAATACTTCCTCCTATATATTAACATCCTGTCAGAAATCGTATGTTTTATTAATACAATTGCAAAATTCATTGTAGTCATACAAAATAGGGCTGGGAAGATACTAAGCAAATTTGTCCAATTCATCCACTACTTCAGGACAGGATCAGCTGTACATATTCTTGATCCAGATTATCTGATTTGTTCTTAAAAATTTCCACCACTGGAGAGTCTGTAACCTTTCTAGCCAGTCTATTCTAACCCTTTTCTGTCTTTTCTAGTGGAAAATAAATCTTGTAACTAAAACACTCCAAATAAGACCTTCTTACTACTGAATAGAATGTAAGGATTTCTTCACAATCTTGTTATCTGTTATAGTAACATACTTGATTTTTACAACAGCACAGTCCTTCACTCATTTACAGTAGGTTCTGAAGCTCTTTTCTGCAAAATTAGTATCCAGCCAGTAGTTTCCCTCTTTGTATGTTTCAGTTTTCTGTCCTGATATTGTTCTCTCCAGCCCTGTACAGATGTAAAATTACTCCATTCACATTTCTACTGCCTCTTTTGTACATTTCTAGGTCTCACTAGCTCCTTGAGGTTACAGCACTAAATCTGAGTTAATTTTGTTATGATTTGAGAGCTCTCCCCAGTGTATCAGTTTTTCAACACGGTATGTAATCTTTTGATAAGGTATATATACTCCTGGAGATGCAAGTTAGTATCCCATAGTGGGCAGCTGTCAAAGCTAGTCAATGGTACTTTGTCTTAAATGCTGCCATCCTTTAGCATTTAGGTGCATTGTTCAGAATTATTGCATGTGCCTTGCTCAGACTTCTTGCTACTCGGATTTCTCACATTTGTGGCCTTATTGAGATCTTAAAATCTTTCCTGATGAAAGATGCCTGCAGCCTTTCTTCAAGTGTCAAAGAGAAAGATTGCACTTAGCAAGACATTTACATACTTAGCATAGATGTTTTTTATACCAAACGAGCAATGAAACTGGGAAGGAGTTATGACAGCATTTTTGCAATATTAAAAAAAAAAAAGAAAAATGATGATAAAAATAAATTTACATGCAGAATCTACTCTGATTATTTTATAAGGTAATTAATGATGTCAGATATCAAGTTAACTCTTGGAAGAATCAGATCTGGTTGCTGTAAAATATAACAACATTCCTAGAAGAGCATTAGCAAAGGCCGTTGTTCTTAAAAGAGGGATTCATCACCTGGTGTGCAATAAGCCAGTCTCACACACAGGGCCTGGCGCTGTAGTACACAACAACGACACAAAGACTCTGACTTCAGAAGGCTGAAAATGACTCTTCTTTTATAGTATTCTACACAGACCAATTCGATTGGTGACAAGAAGATAAACTTCTTCAATCACATTGGTCAGACCAGAGGGACATCAAGAAGAAGTCCCTCCTAGGGAAAATATGTAAACAAATTTCCCGTTACCAAAACATATCTCTTATTTACAGAAAATTCCTTGGGAAAGAAATTTCAGAAAACCAAAATATCTCAGGCACGAACCTGGCCCACAAGGGCCCAGGTACTTCTTTATTTTATATTTGTCCAAAGATGGGTACTAGGTGATAAACCCACAAAGCTAGCTCGCTGATTCTCAAATCTTTGTACTCCATACATTCTAGCAAAAAAAGAAATCACGGTTCATTGGCTACAAAGTTATCTAGTTTTCTTATTAATTAGTGCTCTGCCTTCTACTGGTTGAATGATCCTCTCAATTCTTATGCTAATTAGTTCCATGCTCAGTCTTTCTCTTCTGTTGAGTTTCTTGAGTCAGTGGTCGTGATCTTCTGCTGCTGGAGTTGCCCATCACCCAGGGAGCACGGTGAGCAGCTGCAGCAGGAGATGTGCACTGAGTTCTGGATGCTGGAGCCCCAGGAAAGAGGCCTTGGGCTGCCAGTTCTTTGCATAGCAAAGGGCATGGGACCTGTACTCAGCCAGAGGGGTGGCAGGGTGGGGAATCATTAGGAAGGATTTTGTATCTCTAAGTATCTTCCATAAAAATGAGAAAAGAATAAGGACGGAAATAAACTTGGTTTACAGGTATATTTTGTGTATTAAAGATTAGGCAGTGTAGAAAAAGTAGAGCCCAAAAGATATTTAACTTAGACTTTATACAGAAAATTAAAATGAAAAGAAAAAGGAGGGGATTGCCCATAAAGACAAATGTGCTGTGACAAATGTACCAGACAGATTTGCTGGTATTGCACATTAAAGGCCAATCTTTTGCTTCAATTTAGCTTAAATACAGACAGGAAGTTAATGACAAAATACCTAATGGAAATGATAGGAAAAAAGAAAATTGTAAAAAAACCTTTTACTGCCTACTGTGAAAAAAAATTAGGGACCCTCAAACTTTTCAAAGTGAAGTAATTAATATATAGAACATGAGCTGAATGGAAGATACCATTAATAAATATAAACATAAGTTTTGTAAGTGCAATAGTCTACATTTACCTAAATGCTTGTTTACAGCCTTAAATTATTGCAATGGAAATGCTTTACTTTTTCAAATTATGATCACAATGAATCCAAAAAAATAATAGCACAAAAGTAGTGTGCTCATCTTAGGTAGTGGGCATTGATTTGATGACAACCATCATACATATCATTATCTTATTCATCATCACCTAAAGGCAATATTGCTCACTACTAGACTATATGACACCAATGTTGCAATATATTCTTGCCTCAGAAGTGGTAAGTGACTGCTGTGGATCCCAAAAGTCACACTGATTAGACTTGTCAGTCTAATCATTAGAAGGGAATGATTGAGGTTTTCTGAACCCAAAGTGTGCCCAAACCACATGTGTTTCCTGAAGTTCAAACAACTGGTAACTAGAAGAGAATGTTGAGGTTTGCTTTGCACTTTCTTCCTCCTTTCTGTATACCCTTCTGTGAAGATCCACTTTCAGTTGTATCAGTGACAGGATGCTTGACTAGACCTATGACTTAACATAAGCACCTTCTGGTGCTCATATATGTCATAGGTACAGTGACAACTCATCCAGAGGGACAAATTTTTGCTGGTTTGCATTACAAGTGTTTGCAAGGAGACAAATTTTTGCACACCTATTTAACCACCTTTCTTAGTGTCATCTATATTTCAGCGGTATTAAGCCTGAATTATCAGGGTTGTTTTCCTTGTAGAAATTCTGTAGAGCTTCTGTAGATATTTTTGTTTTTCTTTTTTTTTTAATTGTTTCTTTCTAAAACTAAAGTTTCTTCAAAAATTAGCTTGTGCAGTCACTGCTGAAACTGTGTTTTCCTTTGAGAAACTGGCAGAGATTAAAGAACATTTTGTTTGAGTATAGTTTGTGTCAGAAAGTTTTCTTTTACTGTAACGGTAAACTGTTGAACATGTAGGTTTTTGCCAGGTTTTGAGTTGGAAAGAACATTTCTGGAAGTGTAAAATTATTTTCTTTAGCCCTTAAAAAGAACCAAAAAATGATCTCTTCATTATTTGAGTTGCAACTTCAGAAACCTTTTCTATGAAAAATCCCCCTCAAATACTCAGCATTACATATGCATTTTACTGATAATTGTGGTGGATTAAAAAAACCCCACCTAATTGAATATTTTTGTCTTACTTTTAAGTGCTGCTGGCTTGAGTGGGACTCAATGCCACACCTTTTCAATAGAGAGCTGTAAGGCTGGTTCTTCACTATGTATTGTCAGACAATATTAACCATTTCATGTTTCTAGCCCATTTAAATGATAGTTTATATCCCAGTGACAGCTGTAGCAAATGCATTTATTTGAACAAATATTTCAAAAGAATGACTATGCATTATTATTCTGCATTCTAGTTTTCAATGCTATAACTTGTGTATGTAGCCATAACCCTAGCTCCATACTGACATGAACACTAAAATTTATACATCATGAATTGCCACAATAGTCCAAAAGACTATTCACAGTGAAAAAGCTGAAGGTCCAAATCCTGCAAATTCCTAGTTTTCCACTTGCTTCTTAATCCTCCAATGATAATTCCCACATGACATAATAAAAGATGAACACTGAGAATTCATTCCTCTCACCCAATATTTAAAAACTTTCAGACAAATTTTGAAGGATTGAAAGCAAAAATTGATTGGCTAATAACGAATTATATTAACTAGTAAAAAAGTTCATTATATGAGGGAATTTTGAGGGAAGCAGATATCCGTGTTAGATCTAAAAGAATAATTTTACATTGTCTTATTAGCCTAATAGGATAATAGGCATGCCACTAATTGAGGAAAGTACTGTGGTTGAGGTAAGGACAACCAAATCGTACAGGAAAAAGATTATTTCTTCTTTGTTTAGTCAAAAGAATGGTTAAAAGGAAAAAAATAGTTTGTGTGTAGGCAGATTTTTAGGCCAGCTCAGTCATATTTTAAAATTTGATAGATTTTTTTCAGTAAATTTCATAGTCTATTTAGGCTGTTAAAAAGCAATTTCAGAGAATTCCTCAAGAAAGAGTGAAAAACTGCCCAGTAGTTTCTATTGGCAGCGGATCAGGAAAGCCTGGAATTACTTCAGTGAAGTAGTAGGGAAGTGTAAATGCATGTTAGGTAGAAAGAAATATTTCTTCATTCTATTTAACACTTAAAGACTAAATAAAAAACTTTTGTTTAAATTGCAAAACTTGCATAAATTTAAGAGGAAAAGCTTCAAGTCAGTGGGAATTGAAATATGTCCCTGGCTTTCTAACACTTCCTGCTTTTCTGCTGCTAAACAACCTTGTTACTGTAAACTCCGGAGCTGATATTCCAGTGATATTGATATTCTGTCATATTGTATGATACGGCAAGTGATAGAAATGTAGGGACAACAGTGGTTTGATTCAATACAACAATGAAAGTTGAGCATCCAATGATGCAATTTTCCCCTGGTCAGTAAGAGTTCAATCAAAATACAATTAAAGACTAGATTTTAAAATATGTTTATGTAGACAATACTTCCATCTAGTGAAGTTAGTAAGGACAATCATATTACATTATGTTACATAATATTTGCTTTCAAAATCATGTACAGATACTACATCGGATATAATGTTATCAGATATTATATTAACTGTTTTTTGAGTCGTGTGCTGACTTTAACAATAAAAGTATAAACAGTCTACATGTTATATTTTAATTTCTTATGTAAATCTGTATTATTAACCTATTTTAGCAGAGGACAAATGCTCTAATTTACATTTATATCCAGTCTGAGAAAAAGAATTTTTAAATCAACCATATTTATGATAGAGCAATATAATAATGCTTCATCTGATTGGAGTTTCACTAATGGTCTCATTAAATTAGTTGCATTCAGAAAGTCCAATTTACAGCATTCATAATTTCTCATCTCATGTTGTTCAGCAGATATTTGTGAATTTTATTCTAGTTAAATTTATTTTTGTAAATGCTAAAAATCAAAAAACCTCTCTAGTGCTTATTTTAGTCTTGTTCTACTTAAAAATTATTTTCTTGCAGAACCATTAAATTGGATAGTTTCTTTTCCCTTTTCACATATGATCATTACTGACACTAACAACTACTCAAGTGATACACTCAATATACAGTGATCAACATTGCAATCTTTAACATTGCCATTTGTTAATTAACATTATTTTGTGGTTGTTCCAACAGAGAAGAGGAATTTGTTTCTAGATCTTAAAATAAAGAGAATTAAGAGACTTTTCATTATGATATGGATTTGAAAACCAATGTCAATTTTTTATCAGAAACACACTGAAGAACATAGCTGCTAAAAAAACAAGAGGAGCCTTTCTTACTCAAACATTGCATAGAAAGAGAACCACAGAGTTGTAGAATCCCACAATGATAACCCTTAAGTAGTATAAGCCTCTATAAGGATATGAGGTCATGCATGAAGGCTGTAGAAGTCATCAGGTTTCTCTAACTTGACCACAGTCTAGAGCAAACATCTGTGCCAGTGACTGGACTATACACAGCAGAAAAATTTCACTTCCTGGGATTGTGACTCACCAAAGGTTTGTCGACAATCCTCTGGCTTCCTTTCCTACCTATAGAGCTTATAGTATCATAGTAGGAACTTCTGCAGGGATTGTCAGAGTATTTCTGACTGGATGTTTTAGTAGTGGCTTTACTTGCCATACACACAGTCTTCTAGATGCATTTCATGTAAAATACACAAAGTGATATCTAGTTCATTTTCTATCTAAGTCTTCCTTGATGTTAATTTGAAGAAAGGATATTTTATTTTCAGAGACGTTCCCATGAAGAGCATTTCATGAAGGAGCCTCTTTCATGTTTTGTTCAATGTTGTTTTCTACCTTCAAATCAATCAAGTGGCTCATCAAAAATCTCCCAGGTCAGTGGAAGATTTTATTTATTCCTCATCTAGTAGGTGGCAAATGTGGGAATCTAACCAACTTGTTTCATTGTTCCAGGGAATTATGGATGAGTCATTAAGATCAGGAAGCTGGAGCAAGAAATGTTAAAGGGGAGAAAAAACTTTTTACTCATCACTGAAAACAGTTGTCATGATATAAGCTGCATAATGAAAACCTCTTGACAATTTTCTTATTAATAAATATAGTAGACACAATTATTCTGGCTGCACGTTCAGCCTTTTGGAGTCAGACTTTGTAGACAGCATGCAGACAGCTTTAAAAAGCTTGGAATCTATCACATCCTCTAAGCTTGCCAATAATGCCAAACACATAGTGGCAGCACAAAAAACCCAACAACTGGTCTGTTCCATAAACATGTCTTTACTGCCAAACATATGATATATATTGTCCTAACTGAATAGTTTGAAAGTGTAAACTGGAACTTGAAATGTTGTGCTAGGTAATGTGAGCTTTGCTGAGTCTCATCCTGATCTGCAAAAATTTCTTGTATCCCTCAAGTTTGCCATACCAGTTCATCTAATAAATGTCATGTTTTGTATTGTAATCCAGCAATGAACAATTGAGAGCCCTGACACACAGGATCTAACTTATATATTTATAGTTTATACCGTAAATATTTATATTTATAGTTGTGTAGTTTGTACCAAGATTTATGCCACTGTTTTTTCTGAAGCAAAGCTATAGTGGTTTGCAATACTTTTCCCCACGGTGAACAGAATATTTAACACTGTAAATGTAATTACAGGACCAAAAGCATTACCATACAGTATAAGGAACAGTGGTCATCAGTGCCAGTTACCATCTTTCAGCATGTGCTCATTTCTATTCAAGTGAACTTTTCTCTCTTGAGCATTTTTGTACAGTAGTTCAATAAGGGCAGATTTTCTAGCGGTTCACACTGTGCTACTCATGCAGCATTCAAGAGAGACCCTTAGTAGTCAATCATGTTAATTCCTGCTCCCTATTTTTTTTTTATGTTAAGCTGATATAAAGTTGATATTCTCCCTGTATGCTAATACAGCTCCTTATCCTTGAAAATTTTTAACCTGTTTAATGCCTTTCCCACTGTTTGAAGATAATTAATTTCTTTCTGAATTAAAAAATATAAGAAATGAAACAAGTTTACAGACTTTACCTTTGAGTTCTGCTTCATTTCCCCTTTTATCCTTTTTTTTTTTTTTTTTTAATGGCCCTTTCAGCATTATGGTAATATCTCCAGAAGGATATTTGGACCTTACAATCCTTTTCATGCTCACATTCTTTTTGTAACTACTGGACTACTTCAGGTAAGAGATTTTTATTATTATTAAAAAGTAGAATTAAAGATTAATCTCAAAATCCTTATCATCTAAGTTTATCTTCATCACAATGCATACATCAAACCTGTTCAATGTATCTTTTGAACTGCCTCTATTTTTATATTTGCCAGTTATTGTCCTCAGAACTTAATTAAATCCTCTGCCTGTTTTCATTAGGAAGGAAGATATGAGCAGTATGATAATCTCGTCCAGCCCAAACATCTAGGGATGTGTGACAACACACTTTTTTTTGGAGGGTGAGATTATGGGTAGTAGTCCCTAATTTACTATGCTTCCTGTATATATTCCCGTCTTTCATTCCTCCCACATTTGGAGAATAAATAGGACAGATAAAATGGACAGTAACAAGTACACTAGAGATCTACTTGAAACTTGTTTTCCCTAACACAAAGGTAAAGGAAAAGCTTCCATGACCTTCTGGAAATAGGAGTTTGTGATATTTTGAAGTGTTGTCTGTAACCATGCTGTTTATAAAATTGAAAAATATGAGCATCTACTAACAGTGGTTACTGCTCAGTTTGTTTCTTACAAGTCTCATAAGGTTATTACAAAATGCCTCAAGTTTCTTTAATCATTCACTGAAAGGTAAATACAGTGTTTTGGGCTTTTTTGGAATCAATGCATGCCCTACACTTCTTTGGAAGAGAGTCAGATGAGAAACATAACTTTGGAGTAGTTTTAAGAGATACTCCACAAAATGACCTTTAAATGTAATCCATTTACATATCTTCTAAGTATCTCAGTCTTATTGGTTCCCGCGTGAAAACATTCTTTTCTGTATCAGAATACATTTTAAAAAATTACTTCAATATACATTGTCACATAACATTAATCTTATATTTCATTAATAACCATTATTTTTGACAAATATTTCAACTAAAGAAAAAGAAAAGTTACTTTTTCACAAATAAACAAAACTTTTTGGATAATAGTTCTCTACAAACAGTCAATTTGCTAGTACAAGCCTCACTCCCCACTAGTATTTTACTAATATCCCTGACACACATAGGCTGGTATAACTTAATAGATGTACTGAATCCTCATTCTTTACCGAGGTTCAGCAAAGTTCACATGAGAGGTTCATTTCAGAAATGGAAACAAAATCAAGAGACCACTGGGGCGACTCCTGGGATCAACACAGTCTGAGCGATGAACGGATCAAGAGCAGCCCTGCTGAGAAGTGTTTGAGGGTGCTCGTGGGTGAGGGCTGGACATGACCCAGCCATGGGCACTCACAGTCCAGAAAGCCAAACGTGTCCTGGGCTGCATCCAGAGCACCGTGGGCAGCAGGGCCAGGGAGGGGATTCTGCCCCTCTGCTCTGCTCTGGTGAGACCCCACCTGCAGTGCTGCGTCCAGCTATGGGGTCCCAGAACAGGAAGGACATGGACCTGCTGGAGTCAGTCCAGAAGAGGGCACCAAGTTGATTAGATGGATGGAATACCGCGCCTATGAGGAAAGGCTGAGAGAATTATGATTCCTCTGCCTGGAAAACAGAAGGCTTTTGAGTAAGCTAATTGCAATTTACAGTACCGAAAGGGAGCCCAAAAGAAAGATGGAGAGAGACTATTTACAAGAGCATGTAATGACACAATAAAGAGGAATGGATTCAAACTGAGAGTAGATTTGGATTACATATTAGGAAGAAATTCTTTACTGTGACAGTGGTGTGGCATGGGAACAGGTTGCCCAGAGAAGTTGTGGATATCCCCTCTCTGGAAGCGTCCAAGGCCTTATTGATGGAGCTTTGAGCAATCTGGTGTAGTCCCTGGCCACGGCAGGGGAGTTGATTTGTAACTAGATGATTTTTAATGTCCATTGCAACACAGGCCATTCTATGATAGATTCTATCTATTCTATGAATATTCTATGAATATATGCATACCTTGGCTCCTAGTATTTAGATGAAGTAACATACATCGTTACTCATTTAGATCTTATTCTTCTGTTCTGTCTTGCACATTTCTATTGATTTACTCTAAAGGTCAATGGAAAGCTTGCCCTGAAAACAGTTCTTTTATACTTGGCAAGGGTCTCCACAGAAAGTAGTTCCCAAAGATATGATTAGAGCTCTATGTATAGGAAATCTCTTCTGAGCTCATCAGTCTTTTACAAAAGTGGGAAAGAAAATGGGTTGTAGTCTCTCAGCAAAGCTGAAAGAAAGAAGCAGAATAAGCTCTTTCTTTTTGATGCTAGCTAGTGACATGTGGCCTCAACTTTAGAAGTATAATTCTGCACAGTATAATTATATCTCAATATATAAATTTAACTTACAGCTAGAGTGCCTAATATACCCAGAGTTCACACTATAATGTATAGGTCTTTCTCTAGTCTCACTGCTCCTTTCTATAGCATGAATTAATGTGCCATGAGTCAACAGTCATTGTAATATTCAAGGGGAGAAAATGTGTTTAAATCCATTCTGTCTTTCTTTCCAACCCATTTATTACACATCCAACCCTGAAGATGTTTTTAATTAGTTCATAAGAATGGCAAATAATAAACTTCATGAACACTTTATTACAGTGTGTTTGAGTATTAATTGTTGCCAATTCATCAACCCTAAAGCACATTAGTTCTCAAAAGATTTATTTTATCTGTTCTATATTTATGAGTACAATCTCATCTTCAAAATATTAGTAAACAAAAATATCTTTTGAATATAAATTTCAGCATTAGTATTCTCCTATCTGAAGCTGACTCTAAATGCTCTCCTAGGAAATAGGGCTCCATCCTCAGTCCAGTTCTTTTCAACATCTTCATTACTGACTTGTACGCAGGACTTGAACGAATACTGAATAAGTTTGGAAATGACAAATTGTGAGGAGCTGCCAACTTCCTTGATGGCAGAAAGGCCCCACAGAGAGACCTTGGCAAATGAGAGATGGGCAATCACCAACTGTATGAAGTTTAGCAAAGGCAAGTGCTGGTTTCTGCACCTGGGATGGGGCAACCCTGGATGTATGAACAGACTGAGGAACGAGATTCTGGAAAGCAGCCCTGCAGAAAGGGACCTTGGGGTCCTGGTCAATGAAAATTTGAACATGAGTCAGCAGTGCCCTGGCAGCCAGGAGTGACAACCCTGTCCTGGAGTGCATCAGGCCCAACATCACCAGCCAGGCAAGGAGGGGATTGTCCTGCTCTGCTCTGAGCTGGGGCAGCCTCACCTTGAATATTGTGTGCAGTTTTGGGTACCACAGTGTAAGAAGGATCTAAAGCTGTTAGAAAGTGTCCAAAGGAGGGCAACAAAGATGGTGAAGGGCTGAGGTTGGTCTCTGTGTCTGCTTACCAGCAAAGCAGCAGTTCCCAGACCAGCTAAAACAGTCAGTTTGTGGGTTCTTCAGTCTCTGGCTGTGTGTGGTTTCAGGCTCGGAATAAAGGAGCAGGCTCTGGCGTGGGTTTGGGAAGGTGTTTATTCCAGTGCAGATCCACGTGGCAGAACCAAGCTTTGGACTCTCTTTCACCAGGGCGCAGCCAGGGAAGCAGAGCACTCGGGCCAATGAGGGAAGGAAGGGGGTGGTATCATCAGGGTGATACCATGTGAATTTTGGGAACGGGGGGAAAGGGGCTTTGGAAGGAATCTACCACTACAGAGAAATATATAAAATACAGATACAACTTTGAAAACCTCAATCACACACCGCAACATCTCCCCCTTTTCTGTTTCTTAAAGCTAAGTGTTTTGTATTTGAGGAGACAGACTTTTAGACTTAAAAGATGAAATTGCATCCCACATTTGGTCAGTGGACCATTTTTCCATCGGGAAGAATTTTTCTGGATCTTCTTTATCTTCAGGATTTGCAGGCATGGTGATCACAGGGGGTGCGGTATCATTAGAGATATAAACTATACACTTGATAGAACAAAAGGCAACTAAAATAAAAACAACAATAAACAAAATTGACAGTTCAGCTTTGATCAGAAACCTAGATTGCCCATGGAGTCCCAGTTCAGTAACAGTTCTTTCAAATCTGTTCCAGTCTTACTGACAGCGTTTGGGATGTTTTGATGGATGTTCTGCATTTCAGGAGGGATGGTTTTCACCAGCAGGTGTTTCGCAACTGACAAGCTGGGACAGCAGTAGGATGTTGACATTTGTGGCACTCTCCTTTTTGGGCAGTTGATCTGGGACTGCAAAGAGAACTTAAGATGGTTAACTATTTAAAAAACAGTGTGGGAAGTGTAAAAGGAGAAAGAAAAAATTTTTTCAGGAATTTTTGCTTTGCCTTTTACGTTTTTTCTTTTTCCTGCACCAGGCCGCAAAACAGATTTGGTCCTTTTCTTGTGAAAAAGTTTGGTCTGGTGCCAAGCTCTCATGAGGAGGCCGAAGTAAGTTTAATTTGCAAGAAGGAGAAATGATGTTATTTTCTGTCTCCCCTGCTCGATTTCTATCATCACACTGAGCAGGCCAGCATTCTCTCAGCAGTGTTTTTGAGGGGCTTTTGGGGGTTTTCTTTTTCCCTCACACTTTCCCCTTTTTCCACCTTGTTCTCTCTCATCCTCCCCTCCCTGTTTTTTCCCATCCTCCCCCTTTTTCTTATCCTTGTTTCCCCATTTGTGGAATTGATCAAAGTCCTTTTAGACAGGGCTCTGCAAAGGCCAGTGTCTTATTTCTTCATTCAGCAGGCACGGCTTTTTCTGGGCTAATGTGTTGGAAGCAGGCAGAGCGTTTCCAGCAGCAGCTTTGGTCTTTGGTGGGTTTATTTCTGGAATTCTCTGTTCACCCATCTGTAGCATTTTTATCATCTCTATTATTAGACTCATGAGAATTCTGAAAAATCTCAAAGAGTTAAAAGTCTGCACATTGACAAACATTCGTTCTGCTGCTTCTTTAACTTTTTCAAGAACAGGGGTAGAATTACTGAGGTGTGGACAAGATCCAACTTGCACTGCTTTTTATTTTGCAATTGTTTTAAAGTTATTACCATTTTATTTAGATCAGATTGACCAAGTATTTTAAATAATTCTTTTTTTGTGCTCATGGGAGTATTTGGGGTTTGTGTTGCAGCTGATTTGAATTTGGAATTTTCTGATTCTAATTTTTTCTGTCCCGTTTCGTGAACGGGACATGCAGTGAAAGGAGGATTTGCTTTGCCTGCTGTTGAATCAGAGCAGTGGATTTCGCAATCGAAGGAGAGGGAGGAGGGGACGTGGCAGCAGGGGAAAGGGGTGGGGCGACCGTGGGAATCCAAGGCGGGGTGGGGCAGCTGAGCCTCGGGGGGAGCAGTCTGGCTCTTCAGTGACATCAGCCAATAGACAGATCTCGGGGCGGGACAAGGGGGAAGGGTTTGGGGAGATGGCGGAGGGGAAATCTCGCCGGAACTGCACAAGGACAGAGTTTGGGACCGCAAGGGATGCTGGGGTGGAGAAGGAGGGTGAAGAACTTTTTTCACATGGCCACTGCCATTTCTAGAAACACGTGTTGCTGACACTGGGTGGCACGGCACCTTCCAGAAATCCTTGGCCACGGCGGGGCCAGGCTCAACTCCACGGGCAGCCCCAGTGGGGCCAGGCCAGGCCAGGCCAGGTCGAGTCAGAGCTGCGGTGGTGGCAGGGCAGGGCACCGGGAGGCACCTGACCGCTCGCTGTGTCCCGCGAGGAGACAGGGCCGCTCTGTCTTGGAACTGCAGGGAGTCGGCGTGTGCAAACACAGCAGAGTCACAGGGAGAGGGGGAGCCGGGCTACCATGAGGGGACAGAGAGCGGCTCCGTCATGCCCACCTGCCCCGCAGCGAAGGAGATCGGCACCGCCACTTCTGCGAACCGCGAGGTTCCAGGGTGGGGACCAGCAGCTCTCCGTGTTCACCGCTACCCTCCCCCCGGAGAGAAGAGCTGGCAGCTCCGCTCTCGCGGCATCCGCCACCTTGTGGGGGGGATGACGGTGCCCACTGCCCCCCACGTGCTCAGCGGGAGAACTAGGGGACCGGAAAAGGCGTTCGCAACCATGGCTCTGCGAAGAGAGAGACCCCTGCCCACCATCTCCACAGCTCCGCAAGGGCCCATGCCGCACGGGGCAGAGCAGGGAAGGAGTCCCCCCACACTGCGGGGACGGAGAGGGGGAGTGACTTGGAGAAACACTCACCCGCTGCCTGCCGTGCATGTGGCGAGGAGGGAGACGCCACCGCTCCGACTGAGGCACCGCTCAGCAGCGCTGCTCAGAGCTGCTCCCCCCGCGCCGGCAGCCACGATGTCTCAGCTCAGGAGTCGGCGGGGACTCCCCCCTGCCCTGCTCAGGGCTGGGAAACCACCGCCACTCCTCGGCAGCCACGCGGCTCTGCCCGCGCCGCCGCTCTTGCCCATGCTCGGAGCAGAGAGGTGAGAGGTGAGTGCTCCCCCCCCACAGTGCCGCTTGGCACCACTTTGCAGGGACAGGGACCGTGCGTCCTGCTCACTCTGGGGCCGCTCGCTCTGCTCACTCCATGTTTCAGAGCTGCGGCTGGCGGACATCTCACTCCTCAATGAAATGGATTCCTCCCTGCCCCGGTGCTCGCGGCTGGACCAGGGCTCCCAAAAATGGCACCCGAGACCCCTGTGGCTGCGGGGTGAGCTTTCTTGGCCCCCCCGTTCAGGGTTCCACCCGCTCCGCTTGCACTCGGACTGAGACAGCTTTTGGTGTCGGGCGGGCGACAGAGGAAAGACGGAGGGACTCTGGGGGGGTGAATGGCTCCCCCTTTTTGTGCAATATTTTAAAATAAAACAAACAAAGATGGGGATCCCAGAAGGAAAGGCCAATCCTTCCCGGGTTACCAGGGACAGATTCCTGCATGTACACGGGGTTGGGAGAGGGCAATTTCTCCGCCACCCCCAGGCTAGTGAGGTGGTTCACCAGGCAGGGGCGATGGGATCGACCTCCATCTGCCTTTGGCAGTATGTCTGCATCAGAAAAGGAAGGGGTGGGACTTGGGGACTGAGAGATCAGAGTAAAAGATTTCTTATGAAACTGGTCTTTATCCTTTTTTTTCTTCTGTGCTAAAATAGCTCTGATTTGCAGTGGCCAATTACTATATTTAGCAATTTTAAAATCCCCTTCATGGGCCAAATTTGTAAAGGTTTCACTCACTGAATCCCAAAAACGTGTGCTTTTACACAAATCCACATTTGTTTCAGGGAAATGGGTGAAAAGTAACTTAAGAAATCTCTTCAGGTCTATCACAGAATATTTCACTTTTGCTCTTAATAAATCTGAACTAATTTTAAAGAAAACACTCCTTTCATCTGCAGAAAAAGTTGCACCCATAACTGCAGAGATTTTACAAAACCACGAAAGACAGAAATTTTACAAAGTACAGCAATACCACTCCTGACCACATGTGCGTGGTGGGGGGGGTGGGGGGGTGGCTGCGCCTGCCACGGCCACCAGGTGTCGTTGTAGAACAAAGAGACAAATGTGTGAAATCGCAGCACCCCTTGCCACGTGTTTCGCAGAGAGACAGACAGAGAAAGAGAATCCAAGATGGAGACTTCCGGTCGGTTTTTAACAAAAAGAACTGCACATTTGCAAGTTCTTCACGGTTGCGCAACCAATTTCCCCAAAAATTCCTTCCTTTTCAGAGGAAAGAAACCGTGGGCTTTTAGCCCTGCTCCAATAGGAACAACTAAATAGTTATACTCACCGTCCGGCATGCAGAGAAGAAAATCCGTGGTAGTGTAACTTCCAAGCCTTTGAAAGGACTCTCCTGGTGCTGAAAAGCTGCCCTTTCTCGCTGAGGATGGTTTTTCAGCAATGCAGAACATGCCAAAGAGCTTTTTCTCCGATTCCCCCAGTGGGGTTTTTGGGATTTCTCTTATTGTCGTGGCTCGCCTTCAAAGCGGCTCATGATGGCTGCCCTGCTTCCACACTTTGTTGGACACCCCTCTGAGTTCACATGTCCTCTTCGTGGCACATTGCTCTCGTGGGGTCCTTTGCCAAGCCAAGCCTGAGGGTTTGCCTCACGTTCTGGGCACCATTTGAGGTTGGTCTCTGTGGCTGCTTACCAGCAAAGCAGCAGTTCCCAGACCAGCTAAAACAGTCAGTTTGTGGGTTCTTCAGTCTCTGGCTGTGTGTGGTTTCAGGCTCGGAATAAAGGAGCAGGCTCTGGCGTGGGTTTGGGAAGGTGTTTATTCCAGTGCAGATCCACGTGGCAGAACCAAGCTTTGGACTCTCTTTTACCAGGGCGCAGCCTGGGAAGCAGAGCACTCGGGTCAATGAGGGAAGGAAGGGGGTGGTATCATCAGGGTGATACCATGTAAATTTTGGGAACGGGGGGAAAGGGGCTTTGGAAGGAATCTACAATACAGAGAAATAAACAAAATACAGATACAACTTTGAAAACCTCAATCATGCACCGCAACAAACGGCCTTGAGGGGAATCCATGTGAGGAGTGGCTGAGGGCCCTTGGTCTGTTCAGCCTGGAGGACACTGAGGGGAGATCTCATTGCAGTCTGCAGCTTCCTTGTGAGGAGAAGAGAAGCACGTACTGATCTCTTCACTCTCATGACCAGTGACAGGACTGACAGGACTAGAGGAAACTGCATGAAGCTGAGTCAGAGGAGGTTTAAGTTAAATATCAGGAAAAGATTCTTCACCCAGAGGGTGGTTGGGCACTAGAACAGGCTCCCCAGGTGTGGGAAATAGTGTGGTCCCATCCTGTTTGTGCCATACGCCAACATCCCGGGAAGTGGCCATGGCACCAGCCTGATGGAGTTCAAGAAGCATTTGGTGATCCTTGGGGATGGTGTTGTACAGAGGGGAAAAAGGGGGGGGGAGAAACAAAAACTGATGATGCCTTTGCTACTTTTGGCCTTGGCAATAACAACACATTCACACATAAATAAACCTGTACTAAACTAATGGATTTTCTCTTTGAGACATAACAGTATTAAACCCCTAACTCAGGAATTCAAACAGGAAAACTGATGATGCAATACAATATATATAGCACAACACTCTAAGGCACATGGTATGACTCCAGGGGTGTCCTGTGCAGGGCCAGGATTTGGTCTCAATCTTGATGGGTTCCTTCAAATTCAGTATATTCTATGATTCTATGCAATATTTTGTTCATTAGTAATCAAGTCAAAATTATATCCACATGGTTTAACTTGCTCTTGGCCTTATTAATTACAATACTAGTAATTTCTTGAGCTCTGTAATTCAACTGAGATTCCATTAGTTAACATTTTCTTGCTTATCTGGTTCATTTACCAGTGCTATAGACACTAGCTTGTGCTCAGTTTGTGATGAAAATCTGGTATTTACACCAGCCTGAAGAGAGTCTCAGTGACATTTATAGAAGAAATTAGTAATAGATGTAAATGCACAGCAGAACCTAAATACTGCCTAGAACAGATTATGAAATATGGCAATTCAAGAAAAATAGATTGTTGAAGGAAGCATTTTCTTTAGCTTGAATTGTTCTGTATTCAAGGGAAATTTGTATATAGCAGAAAACTTTTATAAAATATAATCCAGTTCACTTTTGGCTACAACCCAGGCCACAATCAGTGGTATTATATCCTCTTGACAGCAAAGCAGAGGACAAGTTCAACAGAGACAATAATTTCTTCAGCTCTTGTTCATGTCATGTCAAGAGGAAAGAGGGGCTGTTTGGAGTTTGTTTCATACATACAGGATGTAAAAATAGAGTTTTCTAGAAAAGAAGTCAATGGTCTCATTTTATTGAATTCCTAGCTTTGCAATGGTATATGCTCTTGCACAGTATGTGTGGAGTGCCATGGTCACTTATCCTCTATGATGAGTTATAGGCACTCTGCTTAGATATTAAAGAAGAGTCAGTTTTATGCTAACAGGAGTTGCACATATTATGCAGTTCATAATAGCGTTATAAATTAAAACAAAAAAGGGTAAAAGAAAGATCTTTTAAAATCTTAGCTGATCTCTCCTGGATGTATTGGTCCTTTAGTTCCATTCAGTTACCTCTCTGGTGAACTCAATAAATACTGCGACAAAACAGGTCTTTTGTTTTTGTTTTACTGGAAAGCAACATTTCTTAGTCTACTGGCTGTCACAGACTTTTGACAGGACATCTGCTGTCAAATGGGAAAATAATACTTGTCAGGAGTAGATTAGAAAGCATGTGAACTTGCAACCTGGCATGTGAAACAGCATTTAACCCCTTTCTACAAAGCTATAAGTGCTCGTCCTGGGAGTGCAATAAGACCAAAGTAGCAAGGGCAGAGAGAGCAACACTCTAAGGCTGACTGAACAAAATTTGAAGAATTTTTTTAAAAAAAGAGAAGAGATTGTCTGCTTTACAGAACGAAGGATGATACTCCAAAATGCAGAAAAATTTAAGGGAAAATCTATGTTATTGCAAATGGTGATTCTGAAATGTCGGAGAAGCTGAAAGGGTATGATCTACCACTGTAGTGAGGTTAAACCTGGAACACATCATTCACCCCGAATAGGCTACCTCCCAAAGTAATCTACATGTAATGTGCTGTCCCAAAGCAATCTACATGGGCCGTGATGTACTTCAGCTGTTTTGTGATCTGGATGGGGATTGACTTTGTAGCATGTGCTTATCTCTATTTGTAAGTCTTGATGCAATCAGAAATATTTTCTTTGGACATAGAACCAAACCTTACAGAACAATGAGATGGCATTTGGCAAAAAGCAGACTGTACAAAGACTGCACATCTAGAGAGGCAAAGAGTGAAAAGGTTGTTCTATATGTGTGAAGGCCTGAAATCTATGCCTGGCAATAGTTAAACTTTTCAAAAGTCTGGACCATTACAAAATGGGGTGACAATCTCTGTCACACTGTCTAAAATAATTTTTAATTGCAACAGTGGTTCTACTTGGTAGAGAAGAAGTTTATATTATCTTACCATCGACACTGACATTTCTATGCTTTCTAAATGTGCAACAAATATTACTCTGACCAAAAATATAATGATTTTGATACTATTTTAATTTACTTTTTTTTTTTTCTCCCCTAAAATGTTAAGTAAGTTGTGGCTTGTACAATTGCTTATTTCAAAATGTGGGGTTTGGGCCATTGAGCGTTACAGAAAAGAAAGAAGATGGAAATCAACTCTCAACATGATTTTATTTGTGCTCCAGGGGACATTGAATGACAGTCTTTAAAGAAACAGACTGATTTTTTTTTCCTGCATGAACATTTATGTACACTTATAGAAAGCTCAGCTCTAAAGTAACTTTTTATTTTTCCTTGTAGAATTTTCAAACCATTCATACTGTTCACAGGGTCCAGAACAGCTGCTTTGTCACCCCAGCCTAGACTGTGCTGTGTACTTCCCAGATGGTTTCTCAGTTCAGATTTTATAATGGCAAAGACTTTTTGACTTCTAACCAGATCTTTGTAATGCTTCTTAAAGCAGCAGGAAAAGTTAGCAACACAAATATTTGCTGTCCTGTTATGTGAAGACCATTATTTCATTTTTCCATCAGACAACAGTACTTTCACAACAAGGTAATTTTCTTGAAGTTTATTCACCAAGGAACTGGGTTGCTGCCTAACAAAGCAACTGTTTTGTTGAATAAACATGGTGTTTCCAAAATAACTTTTAGATAGTCATTGAAATAGCTACATTTCAAATATAACCAATCCCTTTTTGATAGCCTTGCTGTTTTAACTGCTTATGCAGCTGCTATTAATGCTACATCTACCCTTGAAATACCTTTCTAACATAATATAATTTTTAAATGTTTGCACTCTCATGATCTTCCTTGAGTGAATGGTATTTGCAACCCAGCTCTCTACCTCAGTCCTCTTTGTCTTTGAAGGTCATGTGCTTTTCAATTACATCAGTGAAAGAGGCTGGGAGCAGAAAGGTCTGACGACTTCTTGCCCCTTTTTCCTTCAGCAGTGCAAGTAGAAGCACTGCAGAAGTTATCCTCCCTGTTGTGCTGTCACACAATGAAAATACAAAGAGTAATAAAAAGTTATCAAGTGTTCTTCCTTCTCTAATCTCATTCATATGCCACCATAAGGGCAGGTCATGGTCTCTGCAGTTCTGGAAAACTCCTGACCATAATTTGTGACATCTGAAAGTATTGTTTCATATTAAGCCCACAGAGGCTGCTCATAGGCTTCTCTATCATTACGTGTCAGTCTAAGCACTAGCTTTTGTTTCTTTTAGCAATTTCCCAGGCAAGCTATACTAAAAAAAAATTGCTAAGAAAATACTTTCTTCTTAGTAATTCCAACTAATATATAAAATATTGAGTAACAAATGATAAAAACACAGTATCTTTGCACATAGCTGTTTGGACTAAGAGATATTTCAAAGTCATCAGAATCAGTGCCCAGTAAATGCTCTTTTATGTTTGAATGAAAAATTAGTTATAACGACGGGTGGCATTTTAAGACAGCCATAATCCTTCTAACTTGTGCACAAGCCATTTAATGTCTCCCACATATCTTCCTTTCTGCTAACATCACATAAGTTCAGTTATATCAACATATTAATGTGTTTTTCACTATATTTTCTAAACAGTTCTTATAATAAAAATCTGTCACAGATCACAAAGAAGTGAACAGGAATGTCTCAGTGCACTACCTCATCTGTATAACTGTAGATAGATTACATGTTAATAAGGTTTTTGAAGGCTGGGATAATGATTTTGCATATTAAACAACAATGCCTTATGTACACTGCTATTCCATTCTTATTAGCTATGTCATAAACTAAGTGTAATCTAAGGTAGGTAAAGTTTCTTTAACTTAAAAGACTTACTACTGAGAAAATAAAAAGAAACAGAATTCCAGTTTAAATTATTCTTTTGCATGGAGGTCATCTTACTGAGTACAGAAGCTCACACAGAGCTTTTGCTTCAGTACAGTGAAAAGCACAAGTGAGGTATGAATTTCTCCCTCAAAGAAAACAATCATTTACCAATCTTGTTGGTTAATGAGCAGATTTCTTAGGGAGAAGTGGTGTAGTTTATTGGATCAATTGGAATAGCTGGAAAAAAGGAAGGAATTCTTAGTAGGTGTCTAAAATATACTCAATTCCAAATAAAGTACATTGGAATAAACACCTTCAATTCCATTTCATTAAGTAAACAGATACTTCAGAAAATAGGATAGTTAATGGAGGAAAATAGTGGCAAGAGATGATAAAATCCTTGACATTGTGAGAAAGAGCTAGAAACAGGCAGTTATTCACTCTGAGACCAAAGTATTTTATGGCCTTTTTTCCTCAAAAAATCTATTTCTCCATCATTTTATTAAAGATATTATCTCCCTCTGGAAATTTACCTCACTTATATCCCTAGACTATTACAGGTCCAACAGCACTGCACTTCTGATTGATGGCTTAGTACACAGCAGACATATCTGTCATTTGCTCTTTGGCAGATATTAAAAACCAGCAAAACCATAGAAATATCCTCCTGAAGGTGGGCACCAGATAAAACCTAATATAAATCAGAGCTCAGAACCTGAGATATTCTGAAGTATTACAACCTCCTGCTGGAATAATCCTACTCTTCTTCAGCTTCAGGGGAAAAAAATGACCAGATATTAAACCAGGAGTTATTATCTCAGTACAAAATAAGCTAAGTAGCAGTTTTGGCATACCTTGTATGATTATCTGAAATTAGTCCCTAAGGAATTGAATCAGTAAAGAAATTCATTACCTAAACTGATGCTGAAATAAAAAATAGATACATAAACAGAAAACTGAGATCAAAAATCTCTTTGCTTATGTTTCTTCATTCTGGAAGTTCTTCTTTTTTAATCAATTTATTAGTCAGGGGTTTTATAAAGAAGGCAGGGGTTGTTTTGATTCCTCTTCTGTTGGAATTGGAGCTGATTTACCATTTCCAGGGGAGTGTTCCAGTCACTAGGCCATTGTGCAAAATAGAATACCATTATTGCAGACTTTATATCTCTACCTTCTACCTCTACCTTCATATATTGGTGAAGTTTGCTACCCGTAGTTTCTCAGACAAAGTAATCTCCTACTAATCCTAGGAGAAGACATCTTGGATATATTCCTATATTTGATGTCTGGTTATTCTTTGATCTAAACAATTGCTGGTTAGTGCTATGAAACCTTTCCCTCTTACTTCACCCTTACAAACTGCCTGTCATTGGTACAATTTTCTGCTTATCTGGAGACCTACAGAAGATTATTAGTCTATAAAAAGTAGCATGATTTACTATTTTAGTACATATTTTAAAACAGAGCTTCTATAATGAAAGTTCAAGGGTTTTTTTAAGCCTTAAGAGACATTCATTGCAGATTTGATGCTTTGCTCATTCAAGTCAGCAAGTTTCTATTGATTTTGTTACAGCCCTAGAATAATATGCTAACTCACTATCTGCATCTCCAGTATTGGTATAGATTTTGCATATGATATTAGCAGCAGAGAAAAAAGAATGATCTACTAATGAAAGAGATTTATGTTACATTCCTATTAGGTTACATACCTATTTCCATTTGTCTCATCAAAGACATACCAAAAATTTATTCATGGATTCAGGGGATTTATATTTAAGTTATGGCCACTCTTATTCATGGCCCTTAGACACCACGCAAACACACAAGAATCAGGAGATAGAACTATATGAAGAATAAAAGTATTTAAGGAAGCACTCCAAGTAACCAAGCACAAAAACAACTCTGCTAAGGTATTCCAGGACCAGATGGAATATCACATTACCTTGCTAGATGCAATATTAGAAGCCATAGAACTCTACCTCAGTACTGTGACAAAAGCACATTATTCAAAAGGTGCTATTCAAGCAAAAAAGCTTTGGCTTCCTGAGACTCTCCCCATCCTTCAATGTTTGGTTATAAAGGCAATTTACACTTCCCAGAAGCAGGCAAACAAACAAGAACAGGAAGAACAAAAACACATAAAAGATTTGTGGTGTTTATTTCATCTCTAACACATATATATGCCTCATTATGAGTATCACTCTCTCTATTCAAACTTTCAAAAGCTTCAGATTCTGCCATCAAGCAGATGAGCTCTACAGAAACCAGATGAATACTGGAATTCCTTTCAGCTGGTGTTGATTCTGCAGATTAGTGAGACTAGTGATATCTGATACAGTCAATCAGACAAGCTGCTTGAACAATCTGCTCTACTCTATCAGTGCCATATTTTGTCTATTCCACTGTCATCAGAGAAGACATTTTTTGCCTTCTCAGTGTAGCCCAAAATGATAATGACTATCATGATTAATTTTAAAAATACTTACCATGATTTGCACAGTTTGAGTGCATATGTCCATCCTGAATATGTAGTAATATGATAGATATAATCTATATGAAGAGTTTATGATAAGCTATAAGGTAGTTTTACTTCAGTCATTTTCCATGCAGATTCATACAACAAATTTGAAACTGCACACAAACATATATGGATATTTCTAAATAGAAAGCATTTAGCAGACACAGCAAAAAAGTCTGATGAATTCTTTAAATTCCTAGACATTTCTGTACTATGGTCAAATCAGAACTAGAGATGATTTAAAGTATTGTCTATCTCTATCCAACATACACTGTTGAGAGTAATATAATCTTTCTCATATCCCACCCCTGTGATGGTACTCAGGCTTTTTTTATAAAGTTGGTCAAGGAATAGTAAAGAAATGAAGATTTGAAATTTTATAAGTAACCTAGTTCAGTAGGAAACCTTCTACTCTGAAGAAGTAAGAGCAGATGAAGCAAGATTTTCACAACACAACTTAATGTCTCCCAAATACTTTGACTTGTAAAAAGTGACCATCAAATAACCTATTCAGATAACACAGAAGAGCAGGTGATACTGCATAATTAGGTTCAGAATCTTGTGTTTATAAAATAACTTCATGCACCTTAAGGAATAATATCAGTAGCAATGCAGACACCTATCCTTGTGATTTCAAAAATGAACTTCCATCTATACAACCGTCACAGAAAAGCCATGTAATGTGAATAGCAATGCTGTAACAAAAATCCAGAGACCTTTCCAATTGCTAGATATAAGTAACTACTCTAAGTTGGTTCCTAGTTCATATATTGAAAATTAAAATACTAAAATATAATTTTTATGTTTTGAAATATAATGTAAAGAATTCACTCACTGAATGTTCTGTCATTCTAGAATTATTAGATCTACCTTTATTAATAAATAATTTTTAAACAGAATAGGATTTAAACCAATGTTTTAAGTGAGTTACTGAATAGACTGAATGCTTTTCTAAAATAAAGTCTTACAGCTGTTGATAGAAGTAAATTCTCCTGTCAATTTCATTTTTTATAAATCTGACATCAATTCTATATGATATATTCCAGCATTATTAGATGCAGCTTTGCTGATTAGAAATTACTGTCTACTATTTCCATAAATTACACATCATTAACAGTGACAGGCAGGCACAAGGATCTGCTCTATTAAAGCACAGGTCTCACATAGGTCTCGTGCTATAAACCAGTGAGGAACTTTCTTTGTAGGAAACTGTATGGCCTTTGATCCCTCTGACATTAAGAGTTTAAATAAATTATAATTCATAATTACCACATCCAAATTTTCAGGAGAGGTGCAAAGGTGAGAGTAATTTAGAGATGCACTACGCTATTAAAAAAAAAAAAAGGCTTTTACAATATATGCCTGAAAACATCATTTCACCCATCCAAGAAATCCTATCAATAACCTTGGATCCTATGAGCCTAACAGAATTAAGTACTATATTTTGCATCAAATAAACCATTTTTATTTAATTTTGAATGAAGCAGACAAAGTTAATAAAGGTGATGATGTTCCATAACATATATTTGTAGCATTAGCCTCCTTTTTAGACATAGCTTATAATCTATTACACATTATGGATTTTTAATCTAAGCTATAGAATTGCAGCTCATTTTGAGAAAGCATCATAAAAAATCGATATATAAAAAAAAATCGTATATAGTCCTTTCCCTAATATGTGAGGAACTGTGAAATACATGACAGAACTGGGCATAACCACAGTCTAAAATATCCTCCAAGTCTGCTCTACTGTCTAAAATCCATCTCTGAAGGGAGAGGGAGCATCCTCCTGCAGCTCTTTTTCTGAAACATGGAGAAGTAGGTCTTGGTGTTTTCTGTAAAACTCTACATTGTCTAAGGTATGTTCACCCTTACCAAATCAAATATGGTAGATAATTTATATGAAAAGCAGTTATTTTAGTGCAACTTGATTAAAAGTTATCGAAGCCAAAGTAGTTAGCCAGCTGAAAAAGATCTTTGAGATGTGAAAGACTAATGGATGTAAAATG
The DNA here is from genome assembly GCA_024734555.1 of Trochalopteron elliotii. NCBI lineage: Eukaryota > Metazoa > Chordata > Aves > Passeriformes > Leiothrichidae > Trochalopteron > Trochalopteron elliotii. Next base: position 5,989,257 of record JANPWX010000067.1, on the reverse strand, counting down.
AAGTTTTAAGCTATTTAGAAGTTCTTAAAAGAATGGAGAAAAGTTTTGGCAGTTGCATTCTTGGTTGTTGCTGATTACATGAAGATTGTTAATTTAAGAATTCAATCTTCTGCTTGGATTTTGTAGCATTTTGTATTTACTTTCTAGTCACTGTTGTAAAGGGGCAAGTAATAACCACTTCTATTCCCTGTGGACCATTTCATCAGAGTAATTTACTGCTCTTTATCTTAATTAAAACTGAATAGAATTTCCTTCTATTTCTAATTAATTTTGCAAGAATAATTCTGTAATGATTAAGAAATTAAGGTCATATTCCTTCCTATGGTACTAAATTTTATCAGTGTGATTTCAGAATTGTATTTCTAGACTGTATTTCTGTATGTAAAAATTCTGAAATCTTGAAGAATACTTTTGTTCTTATAACATTAATGTTAGCAGCTTTATCAATGTTTTGTAGAGATACACAATCCAGTATGAACAAAAGTCTCATTCCTGGTTCTTTCATTTCCTCTCTTTTTGTCTCTTACTGCTTCCAGTTTGGAATAGGATCAATAGTTTTTCACCATAATTTCCTAAATTTCTCCATGTAATAAACAAATATATACTTTCTTGTTTTCCAATTTAGAAAAAAGAAAATGTAAGAATAATAAATGTAAAAAGATGATTAAAAGTCATTACAATTTTAATTAATTGTGCGAACTGAATAGAATAATTGTGGTTTATGGTACTGAAAAGTATGGATGAGAAATAGCTGAATTGAACCATACCTACAGGTAAACTTTTGCATTCAATTAAGAAACACTGTAGAAAAGTAGGGAGTTTTACATGGGAGGAAATAAAGCTGTTTTCCCCAATAAAACACAATCAATGGCCTTATACCTCAGAGTAAAGTTTAGCTAACACATAAAAATTTGCATTGCCTGAAACGTTTTCTCTATGGACTTCAAATTTAAATTAAGTTTTTTCTGTTTTTTCTTTGACGTGTCTCTAGGATACATAAAATTGTTCTGAAAACTATTTTGTGGTGTTTATATGTTACATGGTCTTTCTGACCTTTGTCTAAAGCATAAACAGAACAGTTCAGCATTCTTCCCATAAGCCAATTTTCTGAATTACCAGTAGCTTTTTATTGAGTTGTGACTCTTGAGGATTCAAGTACATCGTGATAAATGTTGAAAGTTGTTTCTTATCAGAACATTAATGTGTGTGGTCATTGGTGTCTTTGGACATTACATCTTAATAAAAAGCAATTTACTTAAATTACTTTTCTCACTCGTTTTATTAATATTGTAAAATTTCAAGCAGGAAAAGGGAAAGCTTTTAACTCTGCTTTGCAGGAAGTAGAATTAAATTTGTTCACTTAGGATCTGGAGTAATTGATTGACTCACATAAAACCTTACCAGACTAACTGTAACACTAAGGAAAGCTGGCCAATTACAGTTTTTCACATTTTTCAAAGATGTCAGCTAAACTTTAAAGGAAGGAGTATGTGATGATATATCATTACAATACCATGGCAAATTACATGCAGATGATGCATTGTTATGCCCTGCACTAGCAAAGATATATCAGTCTAACATTCACCATTTCCACACTGGCATTATTTCAGGAAAAAAGTCGTTCTTCTCAAACAGGTACCAAAATTAATTTTAACATAATTCTCACTTCTCAAAAAGCCATGAAAGAATTTTGTGGATTTTATCAGTGACTAAGCATCCTTCAAAGGAGTCTGCCTGGATCAATAATAATTAAGAGCTTGCCAGAATAGCAGGCTGCTATTTTTCATGTAAACAACTTTTATTTTGTTCTCTTTGAAACAAAACACCCAGTTTTACTGTAAAAACAACTTTGTATTTGAAGATTTAAACTGATTACATTTTAACAACAGAAAGTAAATAACTAAATGCGAAGTAAAACTTAATGGAACACCTCAATGATTGGGTTGTTTTACTCTCAATTTACTTTTTTATATACTTTATATGAGAAATTATTTCCACATCTTGAAAACTTTTATTCAGAAACAGTGTTTCCATCCTGACCACCTACTCTTTGCTCTAGGCAATTATTCCATGCCAACATGAGTGGCATAAACTGGAATAACACTCATGCATTTTACATCCACTGAAAGAGTACTTATCTTCTAGAAAAGTCCAATGGCACTCTAAATTAGAAAATATTAGTTTCACAGTATTTTTTTCCTATATGGCAAGATGGTACAGGATTAGGTTTACTACAGATTTCTGTATATACGATGCCTCCAAAAGTTAGGATGAAATTTGAACTTCTCCTTTTATAACTCAAAAGTCCATGCAAACACTTTTTCAGTCACAAGCTCTACAGTTGAACATCCAAAACAGCAACGTGGGTAAGAAGATGCATCTGATCTTGTAAAAATGCATATATCAGAATTGTTCTGATTAGAAGTCTTATGTAACACCAAAAAAATCCCATTTTTTAAGAGTTCTGTCCATTAGGAAATAAAAAAAATCAAAAAGTTGTGATCATGATGAATGTGGATTATGTGCAGACATCTCAAACACATTTTCTTCACTGTGAAGGATTTAATGGTTTCCTATGACACAGTCAAACCCTGGGACATCATTATCCAGCAAATCGCACAGGCAATTTTTCTGATTTGATGTGTTGTCTCAGAATACAATTTTGCTGCTATAATTTTGAATACTAGGTACTAAAAGCTACTTTTTTTGCAAGCCACAATAGCTGCTTTCAATGCAATATCAGAAAACTGACCTTAATTATACAAACTAGCATGAACACAGAAAATGTAGGTGTTTACTTGACTCTGGAGAGTGATAAACTAACAATTAAATTTTAATTATCTTTTGTCATGCTGTGTGTGACACAAAATAATGCATACAGTGCACTAAATACCTTCCAAACTACTCTTTCTAGATCTGGCCTAAACTTGTAATGAAATTCTGATCAATATATGGCACTACAACCAGACATATAACGCAACAGAATATTCATCCATATTCTACTAAAAGAACACTTGAATTTCGTAATAGCTCTTCTCAATGTGGAATCTTTACAACTAATGGATCTATAAATTTACAGAGCTGAAATAAATGCTATTAAAATAACAATTTGACCAGCCATGATTAATCGCGTTGCCAGGAAATGCAAGTCAGAAGACAAGTATTAGATAAACAATTAGAGTAATTTTTTTTGTAACAAAGCTAAACTTTTATAGCCAGCAACATAGTTTAATTTTCAATTACCTTGGCTATTTACACCTGTCATTGAAGACCCTTTTTATCTTTTTAAACAGGTAGCAAAGGTAAAAACTAACTTTTACATGCTTACACAATATTTAAGACCTTTCAAAAATCTAGTCATAGTTGCACTGTGTTACACTCAGTGGTGAGGCTTCACCTCAGACAAGGTGAGAGGAAGCAAATTCTGTAACGCTGATGCAAAGCTAATTGAAATCAATAAAATCTGTCCATTAATGATGATGAGCTGGATCTGATTCAGTAATACCAGGAACTCTCTGTAGGTCACCATTGGCACTTTTCTAAAACTTGTACAAATAAGAATGGTATCTTTTCGTGTTTGGTTAGATTACTTAAGGTCAAAGGAAACGCAGATCATTGCTGTTCTGAGGCATCTGATATTATCATGATTAGGGAAATAACAACAGAATTGTGTTTAATTTTCATCAAACTTCTTAATTTCCATCAAACCCATAATTCTATATGTACTTTTTGTAGGAAATATTTAGGATAGAAGAATTAGGCAGAACAATTCAGGCAGGCAACTTTTGTGTGATTACTTCCACAGTTGCAGTGATGGACTTTCTCAAAAAAAAATTACCAGCATGAAATATCCTGAGTATGAAAGAGGAAGGCCAGCATATCTAATGCTGAAAACATCTCTGTAACAAGTATGTAATAGCACTAAAATAATTAAAAGTCCTGAAAATAAAAAATTAATTTGTCTGTGAGGAACATCATAAATTAAATTTCTTTATTTGATATAATCAAAACTCCTATGCAGCTACTCTTGTTTATGACTGGAGCAATTTAAGAAATTCAGAGCAGTTCAAGATGTTTGCAGCTAGGTTGCTGGTCTCAGCTGGATTTTCCCAACCCTCAGCTGCTTGTAGAAAATGTGTGTCATTCTTCCAATTTCTTTTGATGTGAAAAAGAATAGGTTCCTTTAAAGTCGTCATGACTTAAGGAAGGCTACTTTACCCATTGTAAAATTTTAAAAAGAACATTTTTTTTAGGAAAATACTCCTTAGCATAGAATGCAAAAATTTCCTCCTAAAAGAGGTGGCTTAACCAAATAAAATATAATGGAAAATACCCATTTGAACATCTACCTCCTTCTTTGATTTACCATAGTACAACACAGGCATATTCCTGATATAAGTAGCTGAATGGAAATAAGCATTCTCCAAATTATATGGTTCCATTGGGGATTTTGTTTGTTTTCCTCTTCTTCACAGTAAATTACTTTTTTTTACAGGTATCACCTAAGCAAAAGTTAGACTATGTGAATACCAAATTCCCCATTGTCTGCTGCCAAGACAAACTATATTTCATATGAACTAAAGATTTATGGCTAAAAATTATAATGCATCACAGTAGTCATAAATAAAGAGAGAATTTTCAGTGTTTTAGTTTTATCACCTTCCTATAGTTCTAAATTTTCTCTTGATTTGAAGCAAAAAGGAAAAATAAAGTCACACAGAAAATTTCATTTTTACTTATCCCTGCTAAATTATCTTTGTTCCAGGTGACTGAAATTTTTTTCTTGCAGATGTTTCATTCATAAGAACAGACTCAGATGAACTGCCTTAAAAACAACTTTTTTGTTTATTCTAGGTTTTGGAAAAGATTGAACAAATGAGCTTTAAAGTAATGTTTGCCATGCCTTGGGGAATATGTGAATTTTCTGATTCAAGTAAAGTACCTGCTTTACATATATTTCTTTTCTTTTCTTTATTTTTGTCTGCAAAGCTTCTGCTTTCTGTAGTTTCAAAGAACTGTTTGTGAATTCATCCATACAACTACCTCTCAAATCTGGGGAAGATTTATTTAAACCCCAAACAATATTTTGCTAAATTAAAGGTATGAAATTTAAGAAGGATCTCTTTAAAGCACACTTCCAGGCAGCAGTGTTTATTACTTTAGCTGATGGCACTGAAACTCAGAATTACAGATGAGATGAAAACTAACTACAGTCTGGTTTTTGAAGACAAAATACAAAAAGAAATTATTTTTATTTGAGGAAAATACAGATAATCTGAAAAGAAGTTGTGCAGTACATAAATACTAGGTGAATATGAGACATATAGACTTCCTATCTTATTCAGTGTCATTGCTGACAATTATTTTCTCAGCTTGAAACACCAGTAATGCTGACTCCTTTAAAACCAATGAAGCCTGCTGTTTTTTCCATTTTTATATATCACTCAGTGTAGTAATCACCATGTTTCAAAGGGGGAATAAGCTAATATGAAATTAGAGAACTCTCTTAGGAAATTCTTCCTTTGGTATAGTAATAAGATCCTTCATGCTGCTTCACTGAACATATCTATAATAGAAAGTTAAATATAGAGACCCTTTTTCCCATCTCTTCTCACTATAAGTTTTTTTTCTATGCATCCTGCATTCATGAAATCTAATGACAGGTATTTAAATAGGGAAAGCATTTCTGAAGAATATTTCTTGTACAGACTAGAAATATGACATTATTGTCATATATGAAATACTAGAAATATGACATATTGTCTAGCATTATTGTCAATTTAATTTAGATTATTAAAGATATAATGTGTAAATGTGACCTGGAAAACAACATGTTTTCTGAAGAAGACATACTAATAACAGATACAAAATGTTCAGCAGGCATCTTGAAGGAAAATGGTGAGCATGATTCCTATATTTCCTTGGACAAAGATTCCAGGGAAAGCTTCCATTTCTAAAAGCTTTTTATGTGTTCTCCCTTGCAGCAATGCTGATTAGCCATATAAATTTTCCACTGGTTAGGCTGGACACTGTAGCTCTAGCAGGCAGGTTTCTGATTTGATGAAGGGGCCTGCAGGTAAGGTATTTGGTTTAGCAGGATCCTGTCTCCCACCTTTAAGGCAAGTGCTCTGTGGAGAAGTGGTTTTCTCGGTCCCGTGTGTATAGTTCAGAAAGAGCAGAAAGTAATACAGGGTCAGGCAAAACTGAAGACACTTTCTACTTATGACTTTCTCTGGGAGTCACTGCAATTGGCTTCTTGCTCAGAGCTTTAATCCTGCACTTTCTAAGCATTTAACATTCCCTTAGCATTGCATTGTTAATGATTTCAGAGGTTATAGATCTGTTTCATTCAGCCTTTATTGATTGGCACTGAAACACTTTACTTTTGATTGCAATATGAATTACAATGCTTAATTTATCCTAAGTATGGTCTTGTGAGTAAAGCAGGGAAATGTTACTTTCTCTTTTACAGATGAGAACTGAATTGGAGCACATATGAAATCCACCTCTTCAAACATACTTGAGGGAATTTATCCACCATGGACACACTGAACTTCAGCAGAGGCTGTCATATCTTGAACCACAGGCATCTTGGTCTCATGTAGCATTGAAAGTTTTGTTAGCTGATCAGAAATCACTAAATTGCAAGCCACATGGAAAAGTCTGCCAAGGTGTCCCCTGCATGGCAATTGACAGAGAAATAGTGCAAGTCACTTCTCCAAATCATGCAGAGCTTGGCTTTGGAGGTAAATCCCATATATCATAGCCATTATAGCTGTTCAGGGAATAACACCTGTTCTGCTCTTCTCTGGCTTCACACATGGTAGAGACAAGTGCAGACTCAGAAAACCAGGATGGTACACAGATGGAGGCTTCTGACTGGCCATGAGCAGATGTCTTCCTCTCTCTAGTCAGACTCTTAAATCTCCCTGATTCTTTTCTTTTTAATGAATACTTAGCTAACTGACAGTTTCCTATATCCCTGAAGGCTATGCTTCGCTTTGGTGGAACATTAACTATGTATTATGTGGAGACCAGGCATTCAACTCAGAAGGGAGAATTTCAGTAGACCATTTTCCTTTCCCTTCTGCTATATCTCTTCCTTCAGTTCTCAGCAATAAAAACAGCAACAAATGATTCCTGGATCTGAACCTTTTCTTCTGCAGATACAAAGACCATCTTTATTTTTTACCTCACAAAATTCAGGAAGAGAGAAAGAGGAGGCAAAGGGAAGAAATGGCCTTCTGCATCTGTATCTTCTTCAAAGGTTTGTAAAATTTGAGTTAGCACATGATTTTTCAGAGATTTTGGAATTTCTGTGCATGTTTATAAAGATATCTAATAGCTAAAATGAGTACAAAAAGATGTCATAAATAAATGCTTCTTATTCTGATCCAAAAGTTCCAACCATGGCATTAGATTCATATAGTCTGTGTAAAATATATGCTGAGGCACATGTAATACGGGTTAGGAGGCTATAGAAAGTCTAGTTAGTTCTTCATATTTTTAATGTCAGCATTTCCAGAGAAGCCACAGAGAGAGGCGCCATAGATCTTGTGTAATTTTTTTATCTTTTAAATAAGTTAAGTTTTGTGAAGCATACAGTACAGATTAATGTTACAAAATTATCAGAACCAAACTATTGGCTTAACTTAATGCTGGTGCTTTAGGATTCACTGAATACTTTCTGAATTTAGCCAAACACCAGTTCCCAAAATCATATATTTCCTGTCTTTCAGTTTCAGATATTTAAACAGTATAGTGATTCCCCTCACTGCAATGAGGAGAACTGAATCTTCAGTTTTTAATGTTTTAAAAACTATAGAATTCCTAATTAAATTTGATTTATTAAATTGAATATTATGTCACTAGGGATATAAATCATTATGACAACAAAGTAACTTATCTGAAGAACTGCATATTTGTAAATAAAATTGATTATTTTAACTGGTATGATTTAAAAGTGAAACAAAGAGTTTGTATGCAAAATAGGGTAAATAGACCTTACTTGCTTCAAACAGCATATTGACATCTTAGAATGTGCAATTTAGTTCCATAAGTAATATGATTCTAACACTTTCTCCAACACAATGTTATGTCTGTAGTGAAAGGAATTTTAATCATTTGTCGTGCCCCTTAGATATCTACCATGAAAGTAGTTTATCTTAAAGAGGCTACATCAATTTCCTTTTGCACTCAGCACTCTGAAGTACTGACTTTGAATGACATTTTCTTCAGCTCCTTTCAGAGATGACAAACACTGCCACTATTAGATGAAGCCTTAGTACGTTGCCTAAGAGCAAGTCTTAGGGCCACAGGTCATGCAGCAATCCTGCTGTTGTAAATTACAATATCTCTTGTATTAGACGGATTCCTTGCTTGTCAGAAATTATTCTTGTCACTCGGCTAAGATGCAGCTGGAATGAAAGTGATAGTGTAACATATGGTCTTTGCTCTAGCATGGCAGACACATATTCACTCTCTCAGAGTCTATTAATCAGCTCTTGATGCAGTGCCCTTAACTTGCTAACCTCACTTCTGCATTTTGCAGTAGAAAAAACACTCAACCATAGTCGTCTTTAAAGAAAGTTGCACATTTTATTCTATGTTTCATGGAAGCACACTATCCTACAGTTTCTAATTTTAGCTTATTTTGAGGGGCTAACCATCATCTGGTGATCACAAGAATATAATACTACAACTAAAGGTATATCAGGAGTGGATACTTTGGTAGTAATAATTGATTTTGTATAATGAACTTTCCTAAGAACTATTTTGCTAGATATATTCTATATAAGGGAAAGGAACCAAGTATATGCAGCAGTTATTTTCCTCCAGTCCTGTTATTTATTTCAGTAGTTATTTAAAAGTATAATTTATTAAGGATCTTATAAGGGCATATCAGCAGATAGTACCATTACTTGGACACACAGCTTGTGTCCAAATATATGCCTGTAAGCATACCAAATATGTATGTACTGCAAATGTATTAAAATCAATATAAATTATTTTAAGACAATATTTTTACTTCATTTGCCTAAAAAGTAAATTCTGAGTCTGAATAAATAATCAAGAGAAACTCCCTTAGAGTTAACAATGAGATCCACCCTGTCCATAACAAAAGAATAAAAACATGCTGTCTAATCTGTACAAAAATAAATTATACCCAACCTTTTACAGCTACATTAAAAGTTTAATGAAATCAAAGTGAATCCTGTGGAAGGATATACATTCTGAAAACCACAATATAAGAGCCAGATTTCTGTAGGTTCAGCACCTCACAAAACAACACTAGCTAACACCAATCACCTTACAAATCCAGTCGGCTTAAAGGAATGTGCCAAACAGTTTGTTCTCAGTCAATGGTTTTTGCTGAGGTTTTATAGTGTATTTAGCCATTGGGTTTGATTTGGTATAGCACTGTAGTGTGTAGTAATTCTACAAGTAAAGTAAGTAATAGAAGCAGCGAACCAAGTGCTCATATTTACCTTAATTTTGGTTAGACAGTTAACCTATGTGTATGTTGACACCTGGATAATTGACTGACATGTAGAAATTTGTTCTTGTTTTATACTGGATTAAGTCCTTCAATAACAATGAGTAGCAAGTTGATGTATTTGTTTGGGGAGATATTTTGTTTTCATTTTCACAGAAAAGCAAGTAGACTCATTTTTATGCCTTCTTAGCTGAAGATAACCATGCACATAATTCCTTTTAAGACTGCACCTGTGTAAAAAAAGTAATTTAGGATTGAATGTGCAAAAACATAACAGCAAGGTACTACATCCACATTCCTCACAGAATGCTCTTACAGTATTTTCTGCTACTCTACAGAAGATGCTTGTAGTAAATTTGAGGACTATCCTGAGTACCACCTTACTCATTTCCAAGTAATTTTCCAGAATATAAGCTCAACCTAGAAACATAATTTCATTTATAAATTGGTATTATTATTATTATTATTATTATTATTATTATTATTATTATTATTATATTTGCATATTGTGGTATAGCCCGTATTTCACGTGTTAACTATCATTAGTAGTCAGAGAGTATAGTTTGATAAAAAAAATAAAATCTGCCATAGGTGGGGTGAAGAAAAAATTGGAGTTTCAGGTTGTGACCTTGGAAATTCCTGCTAAATTGTCTGTGGTTTAGACAAAGCTAATGGCACACCATAAGGTTTAGCCAGAGCTAGTAAAAGAGATTGCAGTAAAGGCTGCTGTGCCCAATCAGAGAATGGCTTTGCACATTAAAGATCATCTAGTTCTATCCCCACTGCCATAGACAGGGACAACTTCCACAGAACAGGTTGTTCAAAGCCCATCCAGCCTGGCCTTGAACACTACCAGGGCTGAGCCATCCACAACTTCTCTGGGCAAAGAGTTCAGTTTCATCTCAAAGAGAGCACCAAGCTTGAACTGCCTTCTGCCACCCTCACGGTAATTTTTTTTTTCCTAATATCTAATTGAAATGTACATTTTTTTCAGTGTAAAGAGATTCCCCTTGTCCTATCACTGTACTGACAAGGTTACTGAGTAAAAGTAGGTAGAAGTAAAAAGTAAAGTAACTAACTGATAAGGTTATAAAGATAACCAGTAATAAAGATTCAGATGTGGCAAAGTGGAAAGGACATGGTACACAAGACATGAGAAATACATACTGCAGGTCAGGGAGTACTCCTAGTCATTTTTTCTGGAGGTCCTGGGAAGGACTCAACTCCATTGGCATCTTTTGTTTTGATTTGAAAGTGAATATTCTATAGCACTTTTCTTGCAGGCATGTAATATTTGCCTGAAGTCCTGTTAATAGTTCAGGAGTCCATAAGTGCAGATCAGATGGCTGGATTCTTCTTATAAAGCACAGAATAAAGTCATGCCTTAATAAATTACTAAAAGCCTGAGCCAGGGGAGGATGGATTGGCCAGCTGCTGGATTTATGCATAGCTGGGAGATGCCTAAATGATGCAGCAGGACATACTGAGTAAAGGATACCTCTTAACATTCATCTCATGGAAATACATTTAACTTTTACGAAGTAGAGGTTAGCTGATGTAACAGGCACCAGCATAGTGTCACCAAGATGCTCCTTCTGCCTGGATGTAAACTTGCTATTAAGGGGCAGCAGTTTCCTACCACTTCCACCACAGTGCTCCTGACTTAAAAAAGGTTTAGGTCTCATGGTTTATTGACCTGTTTCAGCTACAAAAACTAAGCACAAGGTTGACTGACTGGTAACCTATCACAACCCTGGCCACAAAATTTGGATTATCCGGGTGCTGCTCTTCATATTCTTGTATCTTTTGTTCTCAGCGCCAGTCTTCTCCCAGATAAACAGCCTATCTCTAAATACTTGTCCATACTGGTCCTGGATTTATGATATCCATATCTACACATAGCATTATGATATGGTGTCAGCTATATATGGTATTAATGTTACAGATAAATAGTGCTGTTGGTCTTACAATGCTATGCTCCCCTCAAGGTTCTCAATGCTACCCTCCAACTGCCCATGGAATTAAGCTGTTTCTCATGTAATTCCTTTACAGCCTTTGAGATCCACCCACCTTTCATTGAGTTATCTGTAACTTTTGTCAGCAATTTTTCATGTCATATCTAGTAATTTTCCACAGTTAGCTTAACCTCAAGCCAGGGTATAGTTAATGGCCCACTCATTTGCCTGTGGCTCTAACATTAACTCCAGAGGTCAGGAAGGTACCTTTTCCAGTGAAGAATCCCTATCAAAATCTTTTCTCAAATGCAGTACAATAACCAGCCTTTTTTCTTTAAATGGTGTAACAGGTAAAAAAGTAGTAGGAGGACCTCAGTAACACAGTGATTGTGCTATAGCTTCTCAGTAAACAGAAGTTTTCCATGAAGACACTTAACCATAAAAGATTCATCCTCTCCAGTCACGCTTTCACAACAAAACTCTGTTATTTTGCTGTCCTCAGTCTTTTCTGTTGAGTCGCTTTTTATGTATGGTACTTAAATTTTCTTTGGACTAATTACTGGAGCCCAAGTCTCACTGATGGGTAAATGAGCTAATACTGGAGGCGTTTTTCTCTTTTTTCAGAGCTGAATATAACTTGTGAATCTCATGGGCCTCCTATGAACAAAGCAGCTTGTCATTTTTTTTCAGATAATGTTATGGATGAGTAATGCACTCATATAAATACACTTAAAAAGTTATGAGAGGGTAGATAGAATATTGTAGCTACAGAAAGACATTTTTCAGCAAGACCAAAGCTATAGTTCTCATTATTGGGTGGTTATATAGTTAAAAGCTGCAGCACAGAAAAGGCTTACACTGGATTAAAGATCAAGAGACACGTGTTGCTGAAGATATTCAGAGTACTTCAAGAAATTCAGACAGTTTCTAATTCAACCTTTTTTCCTTTTTCCTCTTAAATATTTCCCTAGAATATCCTCATGCGACAGTAATTAGGCTACTCAGGTTAATTAATCTCAGAAAGTTCAGGAGCATAATCCAGGAGACCATAGACATTGACATAAACTTAATCATCTCCATTGTCAAGTTGCTCTAGCATGACACACAATGAACTGTAAACACTATACAATGAATTATGATTTGTTTCATAATTTACATGTATTAATATGTAAGTCATGCCTATGAACAGCACTTTATCTTTTTAATATTACTCTGTATAAGGGAAGTTTAGATTACAGTAATCACTTGCATATCTTTTTGAAGAAAATCGCCACTATTGATGAATTACAGAAAACGTTAAAAATCAGTCTCTTACATGTTTCTTTTGTGTTTCTTTCCCCTTTTTCTTTATTTCTAAGACAGTTAATCTTTTTTTACTATACTTTTCTGAAGCTCCACTTTTTTTACTATTCTCACAAGATATCAATTATGATGAAATAAATGAGTTTATCTTAAAATTAAATTACATATTGACATGAATGAAATAAGGCATTACTGAATTGAATGCAGTGTACTAAGTATAAGGGATTAGAAAATATTCCTTAAATAACTGTTTTCTGCACCACCACTGCTACTCCATTTTTGGCTTTATTTTGACTGTGTTTCTATGCAGTTTATTATATTACACAAAAATCTCTAAATTTGCAGTATGTATCACAAGATGAGACTATTCATCTGGAAGTTTAAAGGTGAATGTTGGTCTAGAGAAGTTAGAGTTGATTGCATTAACTCACCAGCATTGCAAGGAAAAATAATTGCAGATACAAAGAATTATTGCAATGCATGCAGATGATCTTAAATTTTGTTTTTAAAAAAAAATCTGATAATTTCTACAGAGCATTATTGCACAAATTCCCTGATATATTGTATGAAAAAGTGGCATCCAATTAAAAAAACACAAACTGTGCATGTTTACAAAGAGAACATCAAAATTATAATAGACTATTAGAAAATAATAATTCAGATCTTAGTAGCAAAGACCATTTTTGCAATTTTACCATAATCCCAATAAAAAACATTGACTAAAATTAATATTTCTTATTATTTTTGAGCATGTCATATATATCAAGAGTGTATCAAAACTGAGTGCAGTACTCACTTTGTTTAAAAGAAGAGTACTTCACAGTTCACGTTTAGAATTCTGATTGAAGATATCACTGTCACCTTTAAAATTATAAATTGATTTGAATTAGTTTAATACTCTTCAATACCCACTTTCATAAATTTCATTGAATAGAAAAGCTGCGATAGATAGAGGCCAGAACTGGCACAAAGGGTTCAATAAAGACACAAATACTGTTGTATCTTAGTGATCTATTTTGCTCAGACTGAGAAACAACCTATGGTTCAATGGAGCTGCTTTAAAGATTGGCCTAAGAACAGTTACTAGACTATTTAGAAAGGGTCAAAAAAGATGGTTTGGCTTTTTTCAAATGAAGAAAGAAAACTTTAAAAGTCAGTCCCACTAAATTCACGCCTTTCAGATGACGCAAAAGAGATGCATCAAGACAGAACCTCAGACTGTCCCAGATCATGTCCACAATATGAGAAAGCAAATAATACTTTTATTTAATAATAATTTACTTAATAATACATTTACTGAAGTGTAAATGACTTTTGTATGGTTTGACTACACAGAGACTCCACCTAAAACCCCACTGGAAACTTGTGGACATGGACTTCCCATGGTGGAAAAACATTCTCCTCCAGCTGTGCTCCAAAAAAAGGCCACTTTGGAAACATTTCCCCCACCAGGTTGAGGGCTTAGAATGACATCCTATGGCACGGAGCATCCCTTTGGTCCGTGTGGTCTGTCCATCCTCCCTGTGTCCCCTGCAGCCTATTGCCCACCCGAGGACTACTGGCTGAGGGGAGAGTGTGAGAAACAGAAAAGTCTTTGACACTGTGTAAGCACTGTTCACCAACAATTAAAATACTGGTAAGTTACCAATATGGTTTTGGTCACAAATTTAGACCATAGAACCATACAGACTGTTATGGAGAAAAATAACATCCCAACCATATCTAGGACACCAGGATATCCTCTTATATGGGTACAGCAGAACTTGCTGCTGCTTTTGTGTGCCAGAGTGACCACTGGTGAGACAAAACCAAAAACAAGTAACCTGTTTAGAATTATTAACTACTACTGATAATTGCAGTAACTGTGGCAGCCAAATGTCAGTATTTTAAAAATAAAAATCTCAAAACTATTGTACATTGGAGGAGCACAATTTTATGCCTGTAATTCTTCACCAATGAAAAATAAGACTTTTTTCCCTTGCACATTGTATGAAAATTAAATATTTCTGAAAGGAAGCAATTTTACATAGAAACTCTAATGTCTGATGCATGTTTCAGTAGTAAAGAAATTGCAATGTGATTTGAGTTTCAGTGAAAATAAAAAATGAATTTTCAATATTCTAATGAGTTGAAGCTTACATTTCAGGTGTTAAAAACCACAGTTCCTTTGCAGCTGCCGTGTTTTCCTTGTGAAATTAATGTACTTCCATCTGATGAACTTGAAGATTGTATGAGAAAGATAACACTTCAAGAAAATCAATAATTTATATAACTACTAGAAATATGATCTCTCAAATGCTTGCAATGAAACCTCATTGAGAACATTGCTTTCACATTACAAACTTTCAGTTCTAGATAGTGATACTAAAGTAAAAAACTACAGTTGAGAAGACGACATTTTCTGATACAGACTGATGTGAAAACAGTGCATTTATTTCCTTTTTATACATGTTAATTTGTTAAACATATAAGTTAAAGGCTTTCCCCCATATTGTTTGAAACCAGGGGGAAAGAAACTTTTTAAATTAAAGATGTGATGGTAGTTTGGCCATTTTAAATCTAGATTTACTAAATTGAAAAACAAAATTCCAGTTAGAAATATTGTCATTCCTGTGTCTTGTTTAAATATGTGTAAACACATGTGCAAACACATGTGTAAACACTTGTTTAAACATGTAAAACATATGGAAGGTAGAAGACTGGAATACAATTGGGTTTGAATGTCATTCATAGAAGAGAAATGAACATTCTAAACAAACTGCACTACATTTTCTCACTGTATCATCTCTTGATCTTGCTGAGGTGTGTAAGAGACAGTATTTTCTTTCTCTCTAAAATTGTGGCAAAACTAAAAAAGACAAGATAAAAAATGAAACTCAGAAGGAGAACAATCATAACAAGAGTTGACTTACATATAATGTATATGTAAGGCCCCAGAAAACCTCTCTCAACAAGACTTTTAAAAGGGCTTTTGGTTGGTCATGTACTCTCAATTAGATGCATGAGAGATATACTGACAAGATATTCTCAAGTGGTTCAAAACAATAAAAACTTTACTTGCAATCTCAGAAAATCAAAGAACTTTGGCAAAAGATTTAAAGAAGCATTTGATCAACTTAAAATACTTTCCAAAGTAGTAACTTAGCCCATTCAACTCAGCAAATTCTAAGCCCATTCAATTTTAGGTTACTCAAAAATTCCAAGAGGGAATTAGAAGAAGAAAAAGACAGAAAATATATAGAAAAGAAAAAACATAACTATCACTCCTGGTTCCAGCAGTGCTCAACTGATGGAAGAGGAGGTAAGATCAAGACGTGTGCTCCCCTTGTTTTCCACTTTAAACACCTCTTGGCCTTCCTGGGCCCTTCCCCCATGTGAGACTTGCAGTCATCTTGCCTCTTAGGAGCCGGGTTGGGGCTCCAGAGGTGGGATGTGGAGCATTGCCTCCAGTGTGCTGGTGACAGGCAGCCACTGGGGGCTGGGATACCACCCCAGAGAAGGAAGGTGTATGGGGCAGTGCTTCGTCTCACCAAAAGCAAGGACTGATCTTCCTCTTCACAAATGCAGATGAAGAAATGTTTCGAGCCAGAAATCCCACCAATCTCTCACAGTAAAAGACAGATTGCAAGCACTGCTCACGAGTAATAATCGTTTGCTTACTGCTAGTAGTAAAGGGGTATTTTGAGATGTGTCTTCAAAAATGCCTCCAGGGTGTAGTTATGATCATTATATCAATATATGCCTATGGCCAAACCACCCTGAGAATGTCTGATTTCATCTGATCTCAGAAGTTTAGCTGGGTTGAGCCAGGTTAGTATTCGGATGGGGGACTGCCTGGAAATACTGGGTGCTGTAGGTTATTTTTAACATTATTTCTTGTGGGAGACTTTAACCTGCCAGACATCTCCTGGAAACTTGGCGTAGCAAAGAGGAGTCAGTCTAGGAAGTTCTTAGAGTGTGTGCAGGAGAGCTTCTTGTCACACCTGCGAGCAAGCCTCCAAGGAGGGGCTCCGCTAGACCTCCTGTTTACAAACAGAGAAGAGATGGTGGGGGAGGGATGAGATGGTGGGAGATGACATGATGGGAGGGTCTCTGGGGTACAGTGACCATGGAATAGAGTTCTCAATATTCAGTGAAACAAGGAGGGGCAGCAACAAAATTTGTATTTTGGACTTCTGGAAGGCAGACTTCAGCCCATCCAGGGTATTTATATGGAGACTACCTTGGGAAAGAGCCCTTAAAAACAAGGAGGTTCAGGAAAGATGGACAGCAAAACCATCTGGTGCATCAAACACGTCTTCCAGTTTTATATCATCAGCAACTTGCTGAGGATGAGCTTTTCCCCCCCTCATCCAGGTTATAAATAAGGATGATCTTAATATAAATAAACTGTACTGGACCCAGTACACTCAGGTACACAACTGGTGACTGGCCTCCAGCTGGCCTTTGTCCTGTTGCTCACACTGTTTCAGTCTGCTAATTCATTCAGTATTTGACCCATTTAACTGCTCACTAGCCCATTTTTAATCAACTTATTTGTGAGGGTGCTGTGGGAGAGAGCATCAAAAGCTATAGTCTGGATAAGCAATATCTACTGCTTTGCCCTCATATGCCAAGCCAGCCATCTTGTCTGAGAAGCCTACATCCTTGCATTCCAATATTTTTATTCATTTTATGATGAGCATTCAGAGGATAAGAAGAAGAACTTTGATAAACGGTGGCAGACTTAAAAATATGGCTACTAATTCATGCATCATCTACTATTTTTTTCATCTCCTCTCTGAATAACATTTTGTGTCTTCAGGTTTCAGAGGCAAATCATAACATCTGGTGTCAAAACCAAATAAAATACACCAGAGCTAGCAGGTCATGCTATCTTGGATACAAGTATATGACAAGATAAACTCATCATCTAAATGTGTGACTCCTTGTGTATTTCTGAGCACTTAACAGACCCTCAACCAATCAGCAGACAGAAGTAGCAGGTACTGCCTCAAACTGAGTCTTACACTGCCAAGTGTTCTAATAAGAGATAGTATTCTCCTACATAAAATCTAGATTGTTAAAAATTATTTTCAAGTTTGTAATATGAAGATGCTGAGTTTAACACATATTTTGATACTTAATTTCTCCCTGACACATTTAGAAACAGATATATTTTTTGCTTGTTTTCTCATGTTGTGGAAAAGTATGGCATGCCAAATTGAAAAGTTTTTTCATAGTTATTTGTTTTTAAGAAAGGAGACATATTTTTTAAATCACTAAACTCAGAACAGGACTTAACTGCCATTGATAAAACAGAGATTTTTCTTTATACCTTAGTGTTTAATGATTAAGTACTTACTGGTCTGCTGAAACCTCAGATTTTACTAATGTCTTGCTCAGAACTGTGACTGAGCCAGAGACACAAAGAGTAGTTTCACAAAGAGTATCCTAATCAGTAGCTGCTACAGCTATTATAAACTAAGACTTTTCCTCTCCTTTCAAGGCCTGCACCCCAGATGGATTCTCAAATAAAAGCCATACCACTAAACTACATAAGGTTATTCTCACATACCAAGTCAATGAGTACTCATAAAAAATGGAAGAGCTGCATCGGGAGAGACAGTTTTCCATCCAATTCATCTGCATGATGGGAAGTATTTTCATGTAAGGTGGTGGAAAGGAGTTAAGGAAAGAAAACAGACACATTTTAAGATAAGCATTTTTCCCCTGCTCCCTTTTAGTGCTCAACAATCCATTACAGGACACTAATCTGTTTACAGTAGGCCAGTACTTAGCTTCTCCTTAGCTGCAAGTGGCTCCCGCAAGCTGGAGCTTCTTTTAAAATAAACTGTTCTGTAGCAAACTAGAAGAGTGACACCTGTATAACCTGAACAGAAGCGCACTGAAAGTGTGACCCACCAGGGTGAGCAGTACTCCTCAACCCTCCCAGTACATCCATGTCTACCTACAAACACATACCTGTGAGAATATATATATATATATTTATGTACATACACATTCACCTGTAGCTATTTTAAACCCTGCCCTGATTCATTCATCCTGCTGTATTTTTTTCCTGCTTTCTAAAAACATTTTCATCCCTTAATCCCTCTGTCTAGTAAAACACATGAAGATCCAAGCTTAAATCTGGTACATTTTTGTGTGAGACTATATCTTAAATGAAAAGGACACTTTTCTGTTGGAAATATTAACACGTGGAATTAACACTTAGCAAACATCCTAAATCGGTATGAACTTTAATATTAACACCTTTTATTATATTTTATCTTATTTTGAAGAGTCACTGTAAAGTCAACAAGGGAAGAATGTAAATTGAATATCCTGCATATTATTATGAAATTGTTCATGTTGATTTATCTGTTCAAACTAGGGCTATCAAAAAAAAAACTCCAGCAAACTCTAATATCTCAAAATATAATTGTCAGTCTGGAGTAACTGAAGTTTTATAATGTGCTGCTATATAATGAATGTGTTCCCTTTAGGTACAATATACCCAAGAGTATTTTTTAGTGCAATAACTGAAGAACATCCCTTCTATTTTGGTGTAAAGAAAAGTGAGAATATTGAATCACTAGCTAATGAAAAATTACAGAACCATGCCAGCAATATAATGTATCAGTAGCTAGAAAGCTATGCTGCAAATTGTGCCAACAGTAGCTTTATAGAAGAAAATTAAGTTCACAGAATCCATTTGAGGACTTTTAGAGTTGCAAATATTGATTGTTATGCTTTAGATTGTCTCCAAGGTCCTGATTTTTCCTCCAGTGAAAACCAGAAGAACACAAATTTAGTTACAGTGAAATAAATCTGAGTGCTAGGGCATGATATTCAAGTGCAGAATATCCGTAGTATTGCTGTCAGAGTATTTTCCCTCTACTATCATTAATTTTATTTTTTTTTCTTAACCACCTTTATAGGCCTAATTTCAAATAAAAAATCAGACAAACAAAAAAGTGTTCATTCTTCTGTCAAGAAAACAAAGCAAACAAAAATGACTGAATGGCTGTGATAGAAAAAAATGTGTGCAGTGTGGAATGCACTCTTTGCTTCTCTGTACTCTGCAGAGATGATATTCTAAGTTCAAATCACACGGTTACGGTGCCAGTGGTGAGTGCTGGTGTTAGCTTGTGGAACTCTACACCTAGAGTACACAAGGACAATTTGGTATCAGGAAAAGCAATCCACAAAAAGATGGTATTACCTACACTGTGTTTTTTTTGACATGAATGAACTTAATTATAAGGGCCAGATATTATTGTATAATCCACCTTCTTCAGCATTCTGTGTTTAGTTTACAGAGCTCATCTGGTAATTCAAAGGAATAAGTATGGATGAAATGAATCTGCTTTTCCTTAATTATATAGCTTTTATGTTACTTCTCAAAATGTGTGGATAGAAAGTGCTTAGGTTTCAAGACTGTATTTCTCAATACTAATTGTTACAATGCCCCTGTACAGAATTGTACTGTGGCTGTGAAAATTTATTATATAATTCACATAAATAATTCACAATATAATTCACTGGCTGTGACAATTTATAATATAAACACACACACACATATATATGGATATATATTTTCAAGCAATACAGCATCACAAGACACCAGAAACTTAGTGAAAGGTAAAAGCAAGGATTTTGATGGTACTGAATATCTGTATGCAAAATTAGGTAAAAGAGCTGCTAAAAAAATCACTTTCTATCATCTCTAGCCTCCTGTTTGTTCTTAGGGAGTTTAATTCTTCCATGTAGAAAATAAGGATCCTGCAATGAATTTATCCAATTCCTCAATGAATTTCCTTTATTGGACCCTCTAAGACCCTGGGGGGTTTTTATGGCAGCTGAATGCAATTTATTGGTTTATTTTAATGCTTTGGAATCCAAGTTTCACCTGAGAAAGAGTTAATTTTCTTCCTAGTAGCTGGTACAGTGCTGTGGTTTTTTGAGTTTAGTCTGAGAATAATGTTGATAACACACTGATGTTGCTGGGCAGTCCTTACCTAAGCCAAGGACTTCCCAGGTTCCCGTGCTCTGCCAGCAAGGAGGTGCACAAGAAGCCAGGAGGGTGCATGGCCAGGACAGCTCAACCAAACTGGCCAAAGGGATGTTCCATCCCATAGAACATCATGGTCAGTACAGAAACTGGGGAAGAGGCTGGCCAGGAGACACCAATCCCTGCTCAGGGACAGGCATCAGTCAGCATGTGCTGAGCAATTGAATTTTGAATTGTGTATCACTTTGCTCTCTTGCATTTTATTCCTCTCTCTCCTTTCCATTATCATTACAATTTGTAGTAGTAGTAGTGTATTATAGTTATGCTTTATTTTGCTGTAATTATTCAACTGTTCTTATCTCAACCCACAAAGTTTACCTTCTCTTTCTGATTCTTCTCCTTCTCAGGGAGGGGCTGCATGGTGCTTAGTGCCCAGCCAGTTTTAAACCACTACATGACTATATCAGGTTTTTTGTACTTCTAAAGAGGCCTTCTTGCCCCCAGTATTTTGCCACTTGCTGGAAAGCTGGTACTGGCATTTCATATTGGTTTCACCCACACTCCTCAGCGAATCAGAAATCATTCATAACCTACAAAAGTTATTGCCACCACAAGACCCACAACTGTGATATTTATGGAAAGCCTACGTTTGAAAAGTTCTTCACGATGGTCTTTCTAAAGACATATGTATTCCCTAAGAAAGATCTTTCAGAATTCTGTTTCTCTAAAAGATAATTTCTTGTATAAAAGGTGTTAAAATATGCCAAACTAGGTGTTGTTTGTACATTTACTAAATTGCTGAATATTGAGATATTATGATGCAATCTTTTTCCACCTACTGTTATGAGTTGTTTTTGTGAGGAAGGTTCAATAGGTGTTTTTTGTTGTTGGCTTTTTTTGTTGGTTTTTTTTTTGTTTTGTTTTGTATCTAGATCATAGCTCAGAAATTTAGTCTGACATTTAAGCTAACCAGGAAATGGGAACTTCAGGTATTCAATCAAATCACAGGGTAGAATTTCTATGTATATGCCTTTCTGTATTTCTTTTGTCATGGCTTTAATTAGGTAACTAGTTACAGGTTTTTAAAATAGAGTATACAGGTTCTTTGAATGAGCAGATACCATTAAAATGTGCTAAGCACAGATGGTTCAGTGATCTTTAGTTACCTATAACCCTGTAAAATATTGGTAAACCCCAACTGGCTACATGAGTCATAACAACATCTGTTGTTCAAATAGGTGGACCCAGCTGGAAATCTATGTTTTAAAAAATGTATCTTGCCTTCTACAAAGCAACACAGTCAAGATAAGTCAGTTACTGAGGGAGGGGCAAGTCAAACTCCTCTGCGTCCATTTAGCAGTACAGACCTCTCTGGTTGACTGACACCCTGAACAGCTTCACTCCCATACTTTCATGACTTACCAAACCAGGCAAAAGTTTCCAGCAGCTTATATATTTACATGTAACTCATGTTCACTGAACCAGTTTGTTCCATCTGCACTTAAAAGAGCTCAAATTATGAAAAGCAATCCTTGTCAGACTCATTTAACCATCAGGGAATCATGGTGCCATTTACAGAGGTGCCAGGCAGGACTTCTTGCACTTCTAAGGGACAATTCTATAGCAGTGCAGCAACCAAGCACCACTTGTTGCAATTATGTGTAATGGAAACAATAATCTGTTTTTAAAGGTTAGCTCATGATTTCAAGAAAAATAGTATTATCCTGCCATGCTTGGAAAATGCAAGTGGAGAGTATACTGCAAAAATTAGTATCTAAAAAAATATCCACAACATAGTAAAAGACAAGAAAAAGTTATATTTATGTGCGTACCTTAATTATTTCCTCTGGGAATTTGTATCAAAAGAATCCCCAGCAAGTATTTTCCTATATAGAAGTTGAATCATGATAAAATCTCTGCTGCATCCTTCCATTAGTACGCCATAGTACATGTCAGGAGCATACAGGAGAAAATAACCCTGTTCCTTCAGGGTCAGAAAATCATCATCTATATTCAGGGAGGCATGGAATAATAAGGAATTCAAAGGAAAAAATATTTTCTGGTATCTACATTTTCTCTCAAGCTAGGCCCTATCTGACCTTCAGCTGAAATATTATCCCCAAACATATAGAAGCAAAAGGAAATCTCAGAAATGTATGCTTACAGGAGCTGACATTTCTTGAATCAACTTTCACTGCACTTTTATTTTTGTAATCATAATTCAATTTTATTTATTTTAAACATTTCTGTTTGTTTTATAAAAATGTGTTTGTTATCTATCAATCTTTGTAATTACTTATAAATCTTTCTGAATTTTCCCCTGCTGCAAATGCCCATTCGTGTGGCTTGCTGTTGCATAGTACACCACCATCTATTTCACGTAAATGGAATGACAGAATGATGTACTGAATCAGCATGCAAGTATGTTATGAACCAATTATGTTTGATGCTGCACATGTGTTCAAATTAACTTTCTTCCCTGACTTCAGAAAATCTACATCAGAGACTTAAGGGAGCATTTCTCATATCATTAAAAATAAATGACTAGCAAAACAGGACAGAGATTGATCCCACTCTAACAGTTTAGAGCAGTGAAAGGGAAACCAAGGCTACTTTGCACAGTTATCAATTTATTATACCCTGGTTTTGGCCCTGGACTGCATTTCATAAGCAGAAGTAATACATGCCAGTCCCTGAAAGGCTCACTATTTCAAGAATGAGAATTTTTTTTCTCCTCCTAGATGTCTGTAATGATTATTTTGAAAAGCTTGAGCCATGTACAATAAGGCATCACGTGCTGATGTGGTCATCTTAAACCAGAAAGTTAACTAAGAAGCAAAATCTGATATCATGACTTTTTTTTCTTTTTTTTTTTCTTTTTTTTTTCTTTTTTTTTTTTTTTTTTTTTAATACTAACACCAAAACCTGTGATAAAGAAGAGAGGAAACTTGACTCTTAAACAGCTTGACTCTTAGAAGACATCAATATAGTCTCTGAAAACACTTTAATAGGAGCAGTAGTCTTGTTAAATCTGCAGTTATTTACTTTCTGTAACATGAATCAGAGTAACTTTAGCTCTTCAGTATATTTTCATTCAAAAAGAAAATGCGTTACAAAGACTTTTTGCATAGTTTGCTCAAGCACACTCAAATCAATATATGTAAGGTCATAAGCAGAGTCACCTCAAGCCAAATAACTTAGTCTTCAAACATGTATAGAAATAATAACTCCTATTTGGGTCTGGAATTTATTCCCTTTGACATGTACTGGTCACAAAGCACCTAATCTTACTTCTAATAAACTCAATAAGAAATCTCCTTCTACACTCACTGCAATCAGAAGGGGTACATTTTCTTTGTGTAATTATTTTTTAAAAGTTTGAATTGGCTGTTAGGTCACTTGATTTTAGTGCCTAAAGCAAAATCATTTATAAGTGACTGGAGATTAATTTTGCAAGCAAGGTCCTTAAGGAAGGATAATTCCAATATATTAAATTTGCTGCTTACCTGAAAGTAAGTACCCTACATTAGCTTCCTGAAGGATATATACGTGCATGCCGTCAAAGACAAGCTGTCAAAACAAGATCAAGTACTGCTTAGGTTCACTTAAAAGTCAACTTTCATTCCAAGGTGATGTATTTGTTGAAGGTGAAGTGTGTGGAATCACACACATCCCTGTTGCAGTTCTGATTTTGCTTGTTAGTAAATGTCATGAATATTCCAATAATTTGCTAAGGTTAGCTAGACTTCACAAGTTCAAAGTATATCTTAAAAGAAGCCCTGGGGATTGTATATTCTGTAAGGGTTAATTAGGTATGGTCAAATACAAAGCAGACAAACAAACAAATGTGTAGAACAAATCATTAATTCTCTTGTGAGAATATTGTCAGCATTCTAGGTGAAAAAATATCATTATCCACATATTGCTTTCATCTTTTAAAACATTTCATTAAATATATTTTAGATATTAAAGATATTACTAGGAAAAAAGTCAAGAAGAGATTCAGATACATAATTAAAAATACTTAAAAGATAATTTTCTTTGTCCATCTCACTTTTTTTTTTTTTTTTGAAACAGCATATTCTATGGATAATCCCAGTGAAATAAATGGAATTTCTACATTCAATGAACACAAATTCTTGTTTACCAGAATGTTTCATAAGGGAAACATAATTTTAATGAGAAATGTGTACTTCTTTATGTACTGACAGACCTATTTCCAGGGAGCATTTATTATGAATATAGGCAATTGTCTGGATAATGACGAAGTTTTGACCCCTTGTTCTTTATTTTCTAATAGATATTTCTTGCCTGTGATTAGGTCATGATTACTTGTAGCTAATGTTGTCAGCAAATTATGTATCTCCTTCAATACAAATGTTGCTTACATTGTTGTTGCTTGCTTGTTACATTTTCATAATGTGGCTTTCATATAATCACTGGGTAGTATTGGTTCCAATACAGCCACAAGGGTTTTATTCTTGACATCCAAGGGCCAGGATTTTACCTTTTCTCCTTTTTTTTTCTCCCCCTACTTATTTTAGCAATAAAGAACTGCAGCTGTTTCTGATGGGATGCATGAGATTTCTTCTTTAAAGATCATAAAGTCTCAGATACTTATTCTCAAAATTTTGCACCTAATTTTCGGGTATTCAACTCAGAAATGCATGATTTCACAGATATTTGTTACTTGCAAGGACATTTATGAAGAATGAGCCATTTAATTCTTTATGAATGAAACCGAATGAAACCAAATGAAATTATGCATATGTCACAATTTTGGACAGTGGGTGGTTTTCAAACTGTGTAATCTGGACTGATGTCCTCCTTCAGGTGTTTAAGCCAGATATCTATTTTGCCAGCACACATATAATCAAATTCTTAACTCTTAGTTAAATAGGGATCTGTTTCATTAGTATTTTTTCTGCCCTCCCCCTACATATTGCATCATTTTACAGTATTACTATATTCCACTTCTTTCTTGTTGAGGGCATTTTAAGGATTGTCTAGGCTTGGTGGCCAAAGTGTCGCTTTACAGCAGGATTTTTTTTCTTTTTTTTGCTTTTAAGATATTGAGACCTAATCTGTGTTTACCAGTGGTGCAAGAACTGTACTCTTAATTCTTCTAAACACTGCACGCCAATATGAGTATCAACCTGCTGAAGTTTTACTTTCCCTTTAAAAAGGGATACATCAGGCATTTGCTTATTGTATGACTGGAAACCCAGTGTCATCCATATCAGAGAAAATCAATTATACAATGGTATGATCATCTTCCCTTTTCAGCACCTCATGTATAATTGTGCTGGTAAGTGTGACACCAGTGAGTACATTTTCAAAGTGATAATTGAGGATTTAACCATGTGGATGATGTTACTGGAGGTAGTAGAGCCTAATTCTGGAACTTAGTTTCAAAAACACTCGTCCGGCAGCAGGTTGAATACATTTCACTTGGTTACTTAACTAGTCATGATGAATCGGAAGAGAGACAAAATTCATTTTTAGAAAACAGTCGTGTGACAATAACATCATACATGAAAATGCCCCTAATGCAATTCATGCTTGTCAGGCACTTTTACTATAATAGCAGTATCTCAGTCTCATTAACAACTGCAGCTTCATTTATTTTGAACTCTAAATAAAAGGAGTATCTGTGCTCAATCCATATGTTCCTGAAGAAAATATCTGTTTATTGTATATTCTTCATTTAACTTGAAATTAAGACTGTGAAATATTGGTCTGCAGTTCCATCTTTTCATCTGCAGGGGACAAAGCATAGTGCAAACCTGCATTTTAGACTTTTACAGTTTTTTTGTTTTGTTTTAATTTTCACTGTTGGTTCTCTTGCTGGATTATACAGCTAGCGCTAATCTGTGACATTCTCCTTTGCCATCCTAAGAACCTTTTCTCTGAAGAGGCAGCAAACTGATTCCCAAGAATGAACCAAATTTCACAACAGTAAAAAATCCCCTTGAGGGAGAAGAAACTGCAATATGTTTTTAGCTGAAGAAAGACAACGCAGTGGGGAAATGCTTTGTTAAAAAAAAAAAAAAAGAAAAAAGGTGGATAATGACAGAAAAGGAAATGAGCCTCACGGAAAAAAAAAAAAAAAAAGATGGTCAGAGGTGATAAAGAGCCAGTCACAATATCTCAGTTCTCAAGCTGATGAGGCAAAGGCAGAGTAATATAAATGCTCCAGTTAAAGCCAAAGGCAGTCGAGAATATGGTGTAATGTACTCACCTACCATTGCATCCCTCACCATCTGCTATAGCTTGACACAGTAATATATCACAGAATGAAGTGTGAAGTGCAAGGTCAAGAGCCAAGATATTTCTTTCATCGGGGAACTCCAGAAAGTCTTTATCGATCAGTCAGAGCTACCTTACAGCACCTCTACAACTCTAATTGGTGCTGAATGATCTTATGTTTTTATAACACTAGAATTGTGATGCTATCCAGCCTGGCAAGGACATGCAAAAGGTATAGTATCTTACAGGCTGAATTAATATCAGAAGGCAAGGTATAGCTCAAGGAAAGGACTTAGGTGATACCTTAGCATCATTTAATCTTCCACTTGGGAGATGAGGTGGCTGAGCAGGTAGAAAATTACATCAGTTATGAGATTGATTATAAGGAAATGAATGTGTTAATAATTTACTTTATAAAAATGGCTTTTCAAATGACAGCAATTACAACAAACAGATTGCTTCCTTGGGTGTCATACTTGCAGACAGAATTAATGGGATATTCAATAACGCCTGTAATAACATAATAGGCTAGCTAGGCTAATTCACTGGAAAAGTAGAAATATCGTGTATTTCAACATAGCATCGTTATTGGTGAAGGTATTTTACTAAGTGAAAGGGAATTAAGTTAAATCCCAGGTAAAAATTATTACTCATCTAATCCATTTGTCTAGAGATGGCCAGTCTCAATCCAAAGGAATATGAATTATTAATAAGCAAATAGGGATCTGCCATCACAAAAATCATGTGATGTGATCATCAGCAGCCCAGAATTTAATTTTCTTGTCTCTCACTGACTATTTAAAATAATTTCCACCATGCTTTTTGGAACACAATTGACCAAAGCTAGGCAAACAAGTACGCATAAAAGTAGAATGCTCCATAAGCTCAAAGTAAATTAATATTCATTTATTCATATTCATTCTTTCAGTCCTCTGAAAATAAGGTCTATTTGAAAAGAAAACTATTTTACCAAACTGCACAAAGTAGTACATGCATAAGGTATCAATACATCAGGGAAGATTTCCATGTCAAAATTTACTCATTTTCCATCTCCCTGTAGTCACTGGTTCTGAATGGAGTGTGTTATTGGTTGCTTATATCACAGATGGTACCCCTAGGCCCTGGTGAGACTAAAATCCTACCTTCCACATATATTTCTGGCTGCCAAAGGTTTACAATCAAAATAAACAAGATTACTACAAACACTGCAAAGATGAGATAAGGCTGTCACTTCTGGGCAAATTATATCCCATTTGGGAATGGGACCTGAATGTCTCGGTATAGGGATTTTGCATATAAGATTGTTTATTCATACCTACAGTGAAAGAACAGAGCACGACTGTGTATACCAAAGCCTACCCTGATGCTCTTCTCAAATATCTCCAATTCTTAAAATTGCTTAATAGCTTCAGGTTGATATTATTATATTTATGTTCTGTGTCAAATGGCACAACACAATTCTTTTTTCCTGTATTTCCATCTTTTTTTTTTTTAACTGCATAAAAATATTACAAGCCCAGCCACATAGTTTTTTTCTAATGAATTAGGCACATGTCATTGGATTACTAAATTATGATGGGCTTAGTGAAGTCTAAATTTACTGCAAGGGGTGCAAAAAGAATTTCCCCCTTACCACAGCAATATGAAAGGGATATAACCTGATCTGAAACAGAAGTCTAAAAGCATAAGGGATCTGGGTCAATCTTGAGTTATATCCCAAAGGAGAATGCTGTGACTTATGGAAACTCCATTTGCCATCTAAGATGGAGCATATGCTATGGGATTTCATGTGAAATGTGTTAAAAACTCTTCCCCAAAGACAGAAACAAATGTGGTTACAATAACCAAAACCTTTACTACTGACACTTTTCATAATGAATGAGAAGTGTGACGTAATAGCAAATTAAGGTGATCTTTTCTCATCCCACAAAAAAAACCAAACAGATGTGATTTCTTTTGCCAAACATCTAATTACGATTTGCAATTGTCCTATTCCTGCATTCTGTGTTTCTCATGAGAACAAAAACTGATGTAATACTAAACTGTGAAACAAACAAAACACAGACCAGGTTCCAATAAAATTGCAAGTGTATCACATGCATCAAATAACACTGTAAGAAATCGTGCCTATAAATATCAAGTAACCTCAAAAATCACTCAGCTGCACAAGCTTGGAAAGAGGACCATTGCATTATGCTATTTTTTCCGTCTCTATTCCTATCTGAGGCAGCTGCTGACCCATGTTACTTTTTGTAGTTTTCCAAATGGCTTTTGCATAGGTCCAAGCTGCTTAGAGAATAAAAATCAGTGGCACTGAACATTATGCTATTTTTGTGTGCTTATCACCAGAAAAGGTATGAACCTATGGTCATTGTAATTTTCCTCTAGTATAGGTATTAGCTGAAATGACACAAGTCCAATATGAATGTTCAGTCTGACCAGCTATGAAAATAGTAATTGTATCACCAGAGAATATACAGACAAAGAAACAGTTGGAACAATGACATAAAAAAAGTCTGAACTAAGCAGAATTCATTTTAATGGGAAAGTAAGGATCACAACCATGATGAAAAGTAACAGTTTTCTGTATCCTTACTACATGCTTCCTGTACTTTCAGTGGTTTCTGTTTCACCCCTGGAAAAAAGGGGGTTTGCAGCCACTCAAGTTGATTTAAACTTTAGGTAGTGAGTGGCAGATGATGTTTCATTTCTGAAATAATTCCTATCACCATTTCTTTCAAGTCTCTCCATTATGCTGGGTCATATGACAGTAAAGAAAGTGCCTTAAATGCATTGTCTAGTCATAAAGAGTATCAGCCTGCCAGAGAAGAGTCTGAATTCACTTGTACTACAACATATTTCAAAATGGAGGTTCCTCAGAATAAACGTTCTTGTACACTGGTATACTGGATGCATTAAAAGAAGTTTTCTATGTCTTCATGACACAGCCTTTTGAGATATATGTGCTGTTATATTTTGCAAACCTAAGGTAGCAGAGAATAAATTTTTATTCAAACACTAGGGTTTTTTGTCTGGAGGTTTAGGCAGATTTCTTTCTCCACATGAACCCATCTCTCCACCTGTTACCGCAAAGAGTGGTAGCATCGCACACACCAAGAATTGTTGAAACATAAACCTAGGATGAATTTCTGTTCAGACACAGATTTTTACAGGCAGGTTTTTGGAATAAAGTATCTTTTGTTTGTACAATCAAATCTTATTTTTTTATCAAAGCTTGTTTTTTGTTACTGCAAAATTCCTGCAAAACTAGATAACCAACCTTACGTGACAACAAAATTTAAGAACAAGATGCTCAAATAAAAATCCAGGCCTGTAAGAGTCAGCAGTAGTCCTTAGTAGAAGAGCTGCATAAGAAAATAACTTAACTGAAAGAGGAACACAGAGCAGTGGAAGTTGGAAGGGATCTCTTGAGATCATCTAGTCCAGCTCCCCTGCTCAGCAGAGCCACTGACAGCAGGTTGCCCAGGGCAGTGCACAGATGGCTTTTGAATATCTTCAAGGGTGGAGACAGCACATCTTTGGGCAGCCATCTGGTGCATCAACCACTTCTCCCAGTTTGTGTCATCAGCAAACTCCTCCAATGAGGGTATGTCTTCCTTGCTCCAGACTTCACCTCCAGTTTCAGGGGCCTGAAGACCACACATACTGATAAAGACTGAGGACAAGGCCCTTTCCATCTCCTTTATCATCATATCCCCTGTTCCACCAAACAGCTGACTTACATTTTTCGTATCTTTTCTTGCTGCTGATATACCTGTAGAAGTTTCACTTGTCTTTCACATCAGCATCAACTCCAGATGGGCTTTAACTTTCCTCATCCCACCCCTCCATGTTTTGGCAGTATCTTTGGGGATTTTCTGTCATTTGTTCCTGCTTCCAGCCCTTTTATGCTTCCTTTTCATGTCTGGGTTTAGACAGAAACTCCTTGTTTAACTGAGCTTGCAGGAGGTGATCCTTGAAAATCATCCAGCTCTTCTGGATCTGCCTTTTTCCAAAGACAATATTATGTAGAGTTATTGAAAATCCCACGCGAGCAAAACTGTACCCCAAATAACTAATCTTGAACTGTAATCTCCCAGATGATTCATCATCCACCCATAGACAGAACCCCAGGCGACCCCACTGGTCTCTCACATCAAGAGTAGATCCCTCTCCTCACCATCCTGCCCAATCCTTCCTAATGAGCTTATATCCATCTCTCACACACCCCAGTCATTTGAGCAATCCCCATAACCCCAATAAGAACATGGCCCTGTTTGGTCCCCAGGCCCCATGCATGTGTGTATGGGAACTGATTGCTGTACAGTAATTTTCTGCCATATCTGATGGAACAAATGGTTGGCTACAATACCCAGAAAGAGAACTGTCTGCCTTGTATCCCCCAGGATGCCTTTGGAAAGAACATTAATCAAGTTTTTACAAAAATACACATACTTTGGAGGGA
The DNA here is from genome assembly GCA_024734555.1 of Trochalopteron elliotii. Taxonomy (NCBI): domain Eukaryota; kingdom Metazoa; phylum Chordata; class Aves; order Passeriformes; family Leiothrichidae; genus Trochalopteron; species Trochalopteron elliotii. Next base: position 5,957,794 of record JANPWX010000067.1, on the reverse strand, counting down.
TCGTGTAGTCAGACATATAGAGGAATACTTAGACCTGTTTAATAAACACTACTTAAACGCTAATGAAATTAAAATGAAAATTTTATTTCCAGGAAATCCATCTTCTCTTATTTTAAAACTTCTGAACAACAATTTGTGTCAGTTCTCGTGACAACAAGATGAAGTACCATGTCATGGAACATGTTAATCAAACTTCATTTCTAATCAAATGAATTAAAAATAGAATATATCTTAATAGCAAAATTGAAATACTCTTGACTTCCTTTTGCATACAGATGCTGAGTGCAGTAAGATTAAATTCATTTACGATTCTATTTCAGCTTGACTTTTATGGTCAAGATATTTCCTTCCTCCCTCACCCCACATGTTAATTTTTGCTTTAAACTACAGGCAATGGTGACAGCGTGCTTTGCATTATCTTCTAATATGACTTGTGAGATTGCAGGACTGAAGAGTAGTCCAGTTAATTTTACTGCAGCCTAAATCAACAAATATAAAACAATTTCAGTCTCTTAATTTGCACCCATACTAGGACTTTAATTAACAGATAGTTTGCCAATGCAATAATTTATATATAATTTATTTTAAGATCCTAACATGTGGCTCAGGTTGATGGACTTAGAATTACATTGCTGAATTTTTTCTTGGCCAGTCCTATCAGCATTCTGCAGTAAGATTGCTATTCGCAATCAGTGTTTATACAAAAGAAAATATCCAGATTATTTTCCTATAGAACATTAATAAAGCTAATGGAGATATACATAGGGCAACTTGGCTTAACAGCAAAAATGTAACAATGCAAATATTGCTCTGTCTTATGCACCAGGATGAGCTAATATTGAAAGACTCTTTTCTTTGTAACTGTTACTGAAATTAACATTAAAACTACAGACACAACAATCTTTTCTGTGCAGAATCAAAGATATCTGAGAACACTTATGCTGCTAGCAATCTAAATAGACCTGAAGAGTTTTAAAACCAGTGCTGTGATTTCCTTAAAAATATCCAAACAATAAGCAATCCACAGATTTCGTAACAAAGTTCATAAGAAAGGTTCCTATATCACTTTATTAATTCCATGTTTCCTAAGAGACACTAGGAGAGGACTATAACAATGCCTGGGTTGTGTGATGAAAACCATAACTTAAAATCAAGAAGAGTCCTTATACAGAATTATAGAATGATTTGGGTTGGGAGAGATATTTAAGGACAGGTATCTTGTCCAATCCCTCTGCTGTGGGCAGGGACATCTTTCACTAGATGAAGTTGCTCAAAGCCCCATCTAATGTGACCTCGAACACAATTCATGGCTTAGCTACATGAACAATTTATCACATACCAGCTTACAAATGGTAAATTTTAAGGAATGCAGTAGCATTCCAGCACAAAAACACCACCCCAATGTAATTGGAAGTACTTCAATCTACTGTGAAAGATTAAAAGAAACTTGAATTACTTGTACTTGCCATCACACATTAGCAAACCCATATTTTTATGGCCCCGCTGCTGTGCAGCATCCTTTTATCCACAATAACTTGCTTTTATATTTCAAAAACATAGAAATTGGAAAATATGTCTGTTTCTCCAGAAGACAAGCCATGAAAAGACTTTTTCATACTTTTAGACATTTTGTATTGCTTATAAGGTAGAGTGCATTCTCTCCTATAAGTTTACAGTGTTTCAGAAACAACTAAACTGTGTCCTTATCTAATGGCCAGCAAGAAAGGATGAGTTAGATTGGCATATTTAAAAACTTCAATTAAACATATGTTAGTAATAGCATACTTCAATGATTTCAGTAATTTCTTTTAAAATATGAATACAGACTGTTCACAGTGTTGGCACAATTAGTTTTACCGCATTCATTCCTACTAAGAAATATTTTAAAAATACATGCTTAGAAAAGTTTGTGAGTTTTTGCAAGATGAAATTCATTTGGAGAATGAAGTATTCATCATCTGGATTTTTCTGTTTGTAGTTTCTATTTGCCAGTGCATAGAGTATCAACTCCCCACAAGAGTAAGGTACAAAGTTTTAAATCATTCTCAAAGTGACACAATTAATCCTCAAGTATGATTTCTATCAAGTTGGTTTATCACCACATAGTCTCTGTATTGCAGATTTATACTACTTTGTGAAGGCGCCCTTGGACATCACAATCCACTAACACCTAAAGACAAACCACCTGTAAAAGTATGAAGGAACTCCAAAGGAATTTATTAGAGGACAATAAACAAATAAAAAAACAATCATGGTCCCACTCATTAAATAAATACTAACATATATTTGGTGATTTTTAACCTACTTTAATAACGAAGTGCATATTTTAAAAGATCTGTTATTCCAGAATCTGTTTTGAGAGATGGCATAATTATTATAAATTTAGAGCCATTTCAGCTGACTAAGAACAGCTAAAAACCTTATTTTGCTCATTTAGGAATAAATGGCAAGAGTCCTATTAGTGACATGAGCCTCTAAGGTGGATAACAAAATACAAATTAAATTGATTTCCAAAATATGTCACATATAGATAACAAAAGTATATGTCATATTCAGACAATTGTGTTACAAAATCAGAAATTAATAACACCATAATAACACTCTTGTTCATTACTTTGAATTCTCTGTCACCCTTAAATCTATATGGCATCCCCTCCCTCTCTCTTTCTCTCTCCCTTCCCCTTCTTAAGACCTCTATGCAGTATACATAAAATATACACATAATATTACAATATATACATTGGACATATTTAGTAAAATAATAAGGTTCAGTGAAAAAAAAAGTGTAATCAATAACCTAATTTTTATAGTAACTTGAAGAAAGCTGTTACTTAAAATGTCCACAATCAATCACTGACAGTATTTTGTCAAACACAATAAAAATAAAAATAAATAATAGTAGTATGGATCAGTAAGTACCAATGAACAAGAACTTTGTGTAAAGCAGATTTCATCTTCCATTTCTTACTCTGTAGGTCACTTTATTTCCTTGGGGAGTAATGCCTTTCATCACATACAAAATACACTTCCTGCATAGTATAGGTTAATTTCCTTGGTGATTTGCTCCTACTTGTGGGGATAATTAAACACTAAATCAAATGACTTTGGGATACCATGGTTGCCCTTCAATTAAATTTTTCAAAACCAAAAGTTGTTGTCTTTTTAAAGGATATGCCTTAACACAATGTGTCAAGTAATGAATGTCAGTGAAATATCATAGCCCAGGATAGACAAAAGAAATCAGGCTAGACCAGTAAAAATTTCTGAAAATTGATAGGCATCAATTATAGCTTTAAAATTTCTTGAAGAATAGCATGCATAGAATAAATACAGACCACTGACTGTGACCTTGCAGACTACTCACTAGCACATTAGTACAGACCACATTTTCAGAATCAACAATAATGATAACTTTAACCGTCTGCCTCACAAAATCTGTCTGTGCCAATGGCAACTGACAGATCGATACAAATGCCCTTCCTAATTACCAAATTAAATTACATACATCTGTAAAAATAAATTTCAGTGTTATTTGCAGTATGCATCAGCACAGTTCCTTTGCACTTAGCTATTTAGTGCTCAACACCTGGTCTTTCTTGTTAATTTATATGGCTTAAGATTTTTTTCCCCTAATTTGCATTAAACCATAAAGATTAAACTCTATATAATTTTTCCTCTGGGCATGCATTTTTTCTTAGAAAAACACACATTTGATTGTCTTTTTATCTTTCCTCTTATTTAATCCTCCTGATTTTTCTGTTTATTACTGAGACAGTTTTTTTAATATTAATGAAGATATAATTATCTCTGAATCCTCTACACTGATTTTGCTTCACACATAAAAATGAAACAAGACAGGAAATGAAATATGATATACTATAAGAGCAAAGAAAAAGAAAGGCAGCCCATAATAAAGGTGAAACAATAGCTCCCCTCAAGCTAAAATTTTACAATTTTAACATGAGTTTAGAACGAGTCACCATTATTTGAATCATATTAATAACTAATAGTCTTAAGTGTTACAGAATGCTCTCCTACCGTTTTTCTGTCAACACCATGCTTTTGATTCTGACATAAAGTATAACAGACTAAGACCAGTATTATTTTAGAATTTGCTTGCTGATTTTTTACATTTATATTTGAAATCATAATGCCACTTTTTGTGGATGTAAGATTTTGCAGATTAGAAAAAAATATAAAGGAGGTATTTTCTGTGCAGCTTATACCATGATCTACTGTAACTGAGAACCACATTTCTTCCTGACAGTAATGGAAGTTGCAAGTTTTATTAGACACTGAACACTCTGGTAAGTTTATCTTGGTTGCTAGGTAATTGGGAATATATACATGTTAAAAACAAACAAAAGAAAAGCCCACAGCATTTGATGCCCCACTGGGGTAAATCAGTTCAACTTCACAATTTGAAATTCTAATCTGATGCTTTTTCTATCCTAGAAAATTTAATATATGTTCAAAAGAATGCATCTTTGAAACGATTTTTCATGGACAGCAGTGCTGCTCATAAACAGCTTGCAGTGCTCCACATGGCAGAAGGTATTGCTGGGCTTCTGTATCACACATGCAGTTGTGGGGTATAAGAACAACACCTACTCTAGGCTATATTTAAGAGCATGAATCTGTGAAAGTGGCAGTCCAAGGAGTACAACAGCTGTAAGAGCATGAGGATATCTTGTGGAACTGTCATATTCAAAAGAGGTGGAGAGTTAATGAAGGAATACCAGTGTTTCGCAAACTGCAGCTAATGTCAGGAGAAGGAAGTTATACAAGCAATACAGACATGAAAAGCTGAGCCACCTGCACCAGGTTAGCACATTACTGGTACAAGTGGCTGCTTTGTTGAAAAAGAAATGTACACAGAAACAGGAGATTGCTGTCGAGTAAATAATTAATTTTAAAGCAGTTTTATGGAATCAAGAAAAGGTATGATTTAACAATGAGCATTTTTTCCTTTTTTTTTCAGACAAGGCAGAATTAACCCCCCTTTTTTTTATTAAAGTCATGACAGAAGTTTTCCCATCTGCTTTTAACACATGTGGAATACTAGCTTCACATATTTCCAGAATTCATCATTATAATATGAAGAGGCATGCAAACACTTTCCACTGAAATTGCTAGTGTAGGCATACTTTTTACACATATAGAATTCACCTACTCTAAAAGCAGTAGCATCAAGGAAAACCTTTGCATACCACATTACAAAGTATAGTTCAGTTCTAAGCTGTTGATGGTGCAAGACAGAGCTGAAGGATCTTGTTCCAAAGCCACGATCTAGTTAACGCCAGGAATTACCACTACCTTGTAGTTTTTATTCATCCATGACTGGCAACTGTGACATCGCTCCTGAGATGTGAAGATGACTAGTTGCCTTTGTCTGGCAGAAAAATAGTCATCTGGTGGAATCGTCATCTGCTGGAACCAAGGTAAAGACGAAGTTTCACAGAGTAAATTTACTGTCTTTGACCAGAGTACTTGGTCAAAGCTCAGGGCACTGTGTATTGATTCTGTGAGGAGGAAGGTGGTGATGGAGTCAGATGTCTTTGATGTCATCTGTTTACTTTCAAAGAATGAGCAATTTTCTGAACACTGCAGAAAGCAAACAACAGTTTCTTCGATCATTCCACCAAAAATCTTTCAATTTGGCACCCAGAGCAAATTTTCTTTCTTAGATGTAAACATTTATCAGGTGGAAAAGGATAAATAAAACTCAACATCCTTTTTGGGTCTAATTTCTGTGACTTTACAACTCTCAGTGCCATTCTCCTTTACCTTACTGTATATCATGTTTCCTCTCTTACGCACTTGGTTTTCCCTGGTATACAGGTCTACCTTCAAAGCTTCATATAAATGAAGGAATGTGTATTCATTAGTCCATGAATGTTTAGTTAAACAAGAAGGTGAAGCTTATATTTTTTCATCTAAGTAGTCCGTCAAATAAGCTTGAATAATTTCTCACAACTTCTGTAAGTCAAGGATGGTAGTCACATTTCCTTTCTGAAAGACTACATTGAATCCCCAACACTTATTACTACTGCTAGCACACAGGAAACGACTATTTAAATGCTAAGGGAATATGTGCATTAATCAATCAGTTTTCAGTTCTGATGTTAAATCAAGAAAGTCAGAGCACTGTAATTACTCTGGGATCAGAGATAGCACTCACCTCCATTTGTCACTACCTAGCATCCAGCAAGCATTTGTGTTCTCTGCTCTGAGCGTGGGTGAATACCAGCAGGTACTCTAAGACTCACTTCTTGATTTCTGCGTGGCAACACGGTATGGCTATGGAACCAGTGTCATAGATGTCTACTTTCTTGGCACCACCTCAGTGGGGTACAGAGTTTCAACTGGATAATTAGCCTTCGCTAGGCAGTGAAGCTGCAAAATAAAATCAGACAATCCACAAGCAGATGTACTGCCACTGCATTTGGGTATCTGAAGACAAGTAAAGGGAAGGCAGGTTGGATGAAACCTTGATTTTTATTTTAATCTGTGTTGTTACATATCAGCAATCTCATACATTCTGAGCCTAATGTATTTTACTGATCTGAATAAAGAAATTTGTTCAGAGCTGCTTGAGAGACATGGGTGTTAAATGTCCTTCCTTGCAACACAGTGTGTTTGAACAAACCATGAAAATCTGAATCACATTAAATTGGAATATGCCACACTGCTGCTTATGTCCCCTGCTTATGTTGTATCTTACATCAGTGAGGCAAGTTTGGAAGAAAATGCAGACACCTGACATGAATAAAAAATGGGGAGAAAAAAATTATAGCCACAAATTCTGCATCCTTATAATCTCCTATTGTTTTATGGTCACCAGGAAATTTGTGACACTATTTGTGAACTGAATAAATACACTGCTGTTTGAAGAAACAGAATATCTGGAGTAGCAATTTATTTTCAGGGGTGCAATTGCAAGTGGTTGGGAGGCAGTGTACTTGCAAAAAGGTTGGGTTGTTTTTTGTTTTGGTTTGGTTTGGTTTTTTTTTAAGGGTTGTAGTATAGCAGCTTCTTTGTCAATCATACTAATTCAGCTTCTGCACAGTATTTGCTTTAAGTCTTAAGATAGAAAGCAACCCGAATGATACACTCACTTAAAATGTCACTATTAAAAAAGATATTACTTTGTGCTCTCATCAGAAAAGAAGGCACTCCATCACCAAAATGAAATATGACATTATTTTATTTAAATCAAGATATAAATAAATCAAGAGACAAAGTCAATTTTTGTCTTTGTCCTGCGGTTCCAGAAAAGCTTGCACCATTTAATGGCCGTAGCTACAGTAAAAGCCTTGAATTTAATTCTAGCTCCTAAATTGCATCAGGCATGAGCGCTGGGAGGACAAGAAAGCTGCAATAAGCTCGAGGGCTGATTCTGCGAAGAGAAAGATTTCAAAGTACTTTTTCTTCCCTCCCCCCCCCCCCCCCACGAGGGTGCGGGGAGTCAGAGGGCTCTGTGTGTGTCCATGTGTTTGCGTGGGAGACAGCTTTGTGTGTGTCTGTGTGTCCGTGTCCGTGTCCGTGTTTGTGGGAGAGGGCTCTGTGTGTGTCTGTGTGTCCGTGTCTGTAAAGGAGAGGGCTCTGTGTGTCCGTGTCCGTGTGTCTGTGTGGGAGAGGGCTCTGTGTGTGTCTGTGTCCGTGTGTCTGTGTGGGAGAGGGCTCTGTGTGTGCCTGTGTGTCCGTGTCTGTAAAGGAGAGGGCTCTGTGTGTGCCTGTGTGTCCGTGTGTTTGTGTGGGAGAGGGCTCTGTGTGTGTCTGTGTCCGTGTCTGTGTGGGAGAAGGCTCTGTGTTTGTCTGTCTGTGTGTCTGTGTGTCCGTGGGGGTGCTGCCCCGGACTGCGGGCTCTGCACGGACCGCGGCTCATGCGCGGGGCTGCAGCGCCCCCTGTCGCCCACGCCGCCCGGGGACAGCGCGGCCGCTGCCGCCGCTCCGGGGCTGAGCGGGGCCTGAGGCCTTTCCGGGAGAGCGGCGTCAAACTGCTCGCATGGCTTTAATTGCCGGTCTGTTATTTTAAAAAGGGAACTGGTTTTCTTGAACGTGTGCTTTTGAGACATGGACTTGTCTCCCTGACCTCCCTCTGCGTGGATTCTGTGATTGCTAATCAGCTCCTGGGAATGGGCCAATTATAAGCTTTAGAAAGTCACCCAGAGCAGCATATTAGTTCTTTTTGGGGGCACTGAGGAAAAGAAAAACTTTCACTCTTTTAGAAGTTGTGAATGAGCAAACTGCTGCCAATTTTTTTAATGCCCAAACCTTGTTTTAGAGACCACCACATCTGTAAATATTTTAAAGATATATTGGATGTTTATAGGGACAGTAATATTGTTTGATTGCTACCCCTGGCATAACTCTCAGGAAACATTTTCTTAGAAATTCCAAGTGCTAGATTGTCACACTCTGCTTATTAAGTATGTGTAAACCGTGGTGTTTCTGCAAAAAAAAAAAATTCTCTAGTTTTTTAAATCTAAAATGAAGTGCAGACACTTCACTTTAAGACATGACTTTTGAAAATTCAAAGGCATATTTTATCTGTCTTGAAAAGTACTCTCCTTAGACTTCAAATTTTCTATTTTTAACTATTTTTTGAATTTTTTTTTTCTTCACCAGAAAAACAAAGAGAGAATTTTTTTTTCATCCACCTGTGATTTTGACTGTGTACTTCATTGTACTTTCATTTGATCTCCTTCCTGCCCAGTCTCTGTCCCTGTTTTAGACTAACAGGCTCAAAGCAACATTGGTGAGTTCTGTTTGAAATGAGACATTTCTCTGATGCTTCCACTTTATTGATTTGTATGAGCCATATAATTATGAATTTGTTCTGTTATCCATATATTATGACTCATATTGTTTCCAGCTCTACCATTATTACTGCATTAAATGAGAAGTGCTCAAAGCAGCGTCCAGGTTGGACAGGACCCCAGGAGGTCTCCAGGCCAATCTCCGGCTCACAGCATGTCCAGCTCTGAGGTCAGACCAGATTGCTCAGGGCAATCTCAGGAACTGCCAGCCTCTGTGGGCAGTCTGTTACTCAGCCTGGCTGTCCTCAGGAAGGACCACATTTTCCTTGCAGCTGACCTGAGAATCTCTCTTTACAATTTTTGCCTTTGACTTTCAGCCTTCCCCTATTCCTTGTTGTATTTGTCACTAGAACACTTCTCCATTTTTCAGCACTTAAGGAAAGGACACTTCTGCAAGCAGTACTGTGCTGGCTTTGTCTGGAGTAGAGTTAACTTTCTTCGTAGTATCTCTTTCTGTTTTCTTGATCACCACATGTAGATGCTGAAGGGTTGTTTTTAGGTCCCCCTGAAACTCTGTTCCAGGCTGGACAAGACCAGCTGCTTCAGCCACTGCTGGTAGGACAACTTCTCCAGCCCCTGACCAGCTTGGGATCCTCTGCTGAATTCACTTCGGTGGGCACTAACCCTGCATTGGAAGCACCAGGATGGTGCTTCCAGAATCCCTAAGAATCCCTAAGAATTCAGCTGGCCCCTGCTTTCTCAAGCAATATGTCCACCTCTATTTTTATTTTATGTGTTCTTTTTTTAAAGGAGTCTCTCAGGTCTCGTGTCTTTCCTACACCACAGTTTCACATCAAGAATTCTTGACACATAATAAAATACCACAACATAAACTCAGACAATATGCTGTGACTCCTGAAGATACTCCCAAGAAGATTTTACTTGCCTTTCAGTAAGTTTATTACAGTTCTATTGCACAAATCAGCATTTTTTTTAACCTTCATTATTCAAAAAACTTTCTTGGACTTCTGCATTTTACATAGATTTGTATTTGGTACACCTCATTCAAAACTAATTCCATCTCTAAAAAAGATGCTGTCTCACAAAACCCAAGGCATTCCCTAAGCTACTACTGTGTTTAATTCCAAATGAATTATAAGTGAAAGGTTGGAGTATAATAGATATTTTATTTAGTCTTTTCTAATACTTCAAGTAAACCCTGGTTAACTTGCACTAAAAATGAGATCAATTCAACAGCAACACAGCAGAGGAGCAGGCTACTTTTTTGTCACGCCTAAAATCTTGACAAGGGGCAGCAGGTGTGGGGTTCTGTGTACCCCAGAGGGAATACAAGGGTATTGTTCTGTGAGGGAATACAAGGCTGGAGGTGAAGTCAGGCAGCAGAGAGAGTGCTCCTGTGGGCCAGCACACAGCTCCTCAGTGTGGGAATGAGCAGAGTGGGCAGGGCACGGTGCCATCAGCAATGTCTGACAGGCCCAGACTCTCCCAGGCAAGATGGAATTGGGCTCTAGATCCTTCCAGGGACTCCAGTCCAGTAGGAGACAGGACTACACCAGAGGTCTGAGGACAGGACAGGGGCAGAAATAGACTGGAGACTGGGTAAAGGACAAGAATGCCTGGGGGCAGAGCTCAGGAAGGGACTGGGTGTCCAGAGGTACAGATGGGCACCCCAGGTGGGGCTGGTCAGCTGAAAAGCCCATAGTGGAATTGGAGCCCCAATAGCATTTTTCATAACTATGCAAGTTGTTGTTTTATTACTGAGCTGAGAAAAATTAGATAAAAACGTGATCCATGGAATATGATACTCCTGAAGGAAAAAAGGTACAATATATGCTGACTCTTGCATACTTCCTTAAGTAGAGTAATTAAAATATTTTTAGTTTTTCATTTATGTATAGGAATGTGAGACATTTAAAATATATTGAAAGTTTAAAATATTTTTATTAGGGTTACTTCGATGTGCTATGTCCAGAACCTGAAAAACTTAAATGAAAATTTCTCTGTCTCTAGGCTGCTGGAATAATTCCCACTGTTCACCAAAGACTGATATTTCAAATAAGTTGTTCAACTACCTCCAGAGTCATATGTGGGGATGTATCAAAGACTACATACCTGTCAAGTCACTGAGATACTGAGAGTGATGCAAGCTCTGGGACTCCTTTACATAGACCTGTGGCCATTGTCATCATCACTGACCAATCTGACAGCTATCAGTTTTGACCACAAAAAACTATGATTCACCAGTATAATTCCTCTTCACTGCCCATTTTTCATTGCTGCATCTTTCTGTTGAGTTAACCATTTTCATATAGAGCACTCTACCCTCCCAAAGGATACGTACTTCTTCCTAATAGTACAAAAGAAAGTCAGGGTTTTGACAGGACTGTAAATATCTTAGTCATAAAGTCAAATCCTATTCTTCCAGCTAATGCATTCTGAGATACAGGGATGACTGCAGTAAGTGCACTGAATCACAGCAAGCAGTGTCTGGGGAGGGGGGGCACTGGTGGTACTGGGCCCATCTCTGTACAGCCAGCTGCCAAGGGTTACAGCCAGTTCATATAGTGCTGGTGCCCTCCCTTTGTTTACCTGCTGGATAGTGCCAAAACTCAGGTTTCTCCTGACAGTGCCCAGGCAGGCTCTGATCTAGCTCACACTGCTGTATTTCAGAGACCTCACAGCCTTGTGAATGGTATTTTAATTGAAACCACTTTGTAAAAAGGACATGTTTATTTTTTTACCCTGCACCTTTTATTCCTTAGTTAGCCATTTGATTATTTTTAAGTATTTAGCTGTTTACCAGTTTTTTGGTCATATGTTTGGAAATATGCAGGTATGTTTGCCTTATTGCAGTGACTTATGCCCCTTTCATGGTCACATTTCAGTCCTCATTCGGGAATAGACACATTCCTGACAACAATCTCTCTGCTGTATCCAGAGGTATTTTTCTTCTGTCTACTCTCTTTTCATCTCATGGAATTCTGTTTAGCACAGGTTTTCTGTCAAGTAAGAAGGAGCAGGTAGGAATATGTATTTTTCCCAGTTCTGCTCTTTATCTCTCTTTGCAACTCTTTTGTCCTAGCAGTTCCCTCATTTGACCCCCATATGTGGTCCAAGTGTGGGAACTGAAACCACCAGTAAAGAACTGGGAGGTAAGCATCTGCCTATGAACCCTTCGCAGAGTGTGCTCTTGTACACATCCTAGCAAGTGTGCATCTTCATGTCCAGACATTCACATTTTAAACAACTGACTGCAAATGCCATAGTAGCAGTAAAGGGAATCTAGTCAAATTTCTCTATCAACTTGTAACCTTCTACATCTGTGGTTGACTGTATGAAAAGAAGGTAAGTTCTTCTAAGAGAACAACCTAGCAATTAAACTGTTCTTTTTGGAGAATATTTCTAGTGAATTTATTGTGATGCCCTGTTTCCTCACCTTTACCACCAACTGATCTGCTGCTGCGGCATTACTCCATCCACAGGTCTGTAGTCAAAACATGGAAGAGGCTACTACTAAACTTGAAAAATGCCATATAGTTTAATGAGATTTTTCCATAGTCATTCTCCCTAAAATGTCAGAATTTATGCACAGTTAAGTCATTCTGATTTGACATTTCATCCATGCAGAATAAAAAATAAATGAAACATTTCAGATTCAATTATGTGGTGACTGTCAAAATATACTGAATTTTAAGAGTTGACCAGTGTGCCCAGTTACTCAGCTTTCCAAAATTGACTTAATGTTAGTGTTACCAGAAGAATGATTGCATTTGTTGAATTTTATAGCCTAAGGCTCAAAATCTCTACCAACTACTATTATAGTTTATCCTAAATGTAGCCAATACATATTATAACTTTGCACAGAATTTTCTACATAATGACCTCATCTGCTTGTAGAAATAGACTTGCAATGAGATGCAGCATCACAGTTATGAATTTTATTGGTGAACTATATTGAATAAGCATGCAAATATTCCTCCTTCTTCAGTGGAAAATTATATTTAAAAATAAAAAAAGTGTTGTGTTGAAGATTCTGTTTTCTAACCAAAAAAACTCCCAACTGAAACAAAAGGTGCTTTTGTTATGTATATATGCACATACAAAGAAATAAAGATGAGCTGTACAATTTTCATGTTAATTAAGTACATTTCCATATTACCGATGTGATATATTTTCTTTCAGAAATTGACATATGCAGGCTTGAGTGGTAAAACTACCAAGCAGAATCCTTGCAAAGGTTCTTGCATGTTTAAACTGGGCACTGAAAAGGCAAATTTTGGTGCATCCTCTGTATGCAGAGGAATTGTGAAAAAACAATCTCTCAAATCAATGATTGTCGAGTGCCAGTTTCAGGGAATCAAGGTAGGCAATGGGAGGCCTGGCTGCAGGGCTCCCGTGTCTTCCATGACTGCATTTATTTTCTGATATACCACTTACCACTTCTTTTCTGAATGACAAATACAGGAGAGTTCCACAGGCTTGCGGAGGGGTCAATATGTCCTGCTTGCAGTTGTTCACTAACCAGGTTTTGTAAGGCATGCAATTTTTCAGCTTGCAGGGCCACTTATCTACCCATGCCAGTTCACTAGGTTTCCAGGTCAGTTTCAGGGTAGTATACACAAATCAGTAACCCCTAAGAAAAATCAGACCCAATTCTGACTTCCGTCTGTGAGAGCACATTATGGCCCCATAATACCATGGGAATTTGCAAAACAAAAGGCTTAATAGTAGCAGTAAGTCCTTCAGGACCTACAATTTGGATAAAATACTTGCTTTGAAAGCTAGTACTGCTCACCCCAATACCAGTGAGTGCTTGGGGAGCTGCAGCAAGTGGCCTTCTTGGGGGTACTTAGCTTGTGAGATGACTGTGACATCACTTATCGTCCTTTACTGAAAAACTACCATCTCACTCGTATCAAAAAGTTTTTAGGACTATTGATCTATACACTAATGTTCGTACTGACAGCTTTAGAATTTTTTTCTATAACCTGAAGGTAGAACCCAGCATTTCAGATCATACTATGTTTTGCTAACAAATAAATCACTGTATATCTTGTGGTGAATATATATGCCAAGACCATGGACAGCTAGTTTTATGTCAAAAGTATTTAAAAACTTTCAGTTATATATCATTGTGCATTATGGAATGATTGTATGACTGTATGCAATTCAGATGATGAATATACATATTTAAATAACTGTTCTGTCAGAATTACAGCCATCTTTAACTTAAAATAAGTATATATATTTTGTAGTATTGTGCTGCTATATATAACTGACTATAATAAGTATGTGTGAGAGAGAGTCATGTCCCATTGCCCATTTAACCCACAGAGGACTGATTCAGTTACGAGAGAATCTAATCTGACTTCATCAATTTTAAGGCAAAATACCTTTTTGAATGTATGGAATGGTGACAGACATGCTGATGTAATCGTATAACTGATAGTAAAGCATGAAGTGAGTTCAAGGTGGATAAAGTATGAAATGCTTTTTATAACCTGCTGCTGATATTCTCCTGTAGTCTGAGTTTAAAGCCTATGATGTACGACAGTATCAACAATAGGCCACATAATGGCTGAAAGAAATACATAAATCTTGTTCTTTATTTCATGTTCTATAGGTTTGGGGGGCTCCATAACTTCAGCTGCTATAGCCAGTTTCTGTTCCACTTCATACTTCTTTCTTGCTGCATGTCAGCTTTGGAGGTCCTTTCTTCTATTCTGTCGCCACAGGCATCCGACAAATGTTTTTCCACAATAAAAATAATTAGCATACCAATTAAGGAAGTCTTCCTTACTATATGCCTTGGTTTGGAAAATTACCAGGACGTCCTTCCCATACACTTCCCTTTGTTCTCCCCAGGCTAATAAAGGCATTATCCATTGGGACAACAAGGAAATCTGTAACATCAATGAAATAAACTTTTAGGAGGTAAATAGGGCACATAGACAACAGAGGCATTTTTATTTTTATAATCTGGCTGTAACAAAATAAAATTCTTTGTACAAAGGCAAAAATCTTTCCCAGGGTGGCTGATGTGATGCATCATTGCTGTGACATATTGCAAAGAAGCACTTTTAGCAGCTTGTCCTGATTTTACCAGCTTGTGTGTGGGGGCAGGTTTCCCACTGAAGCAACTGATCATCTAATGAAGTTCCTTATGCTATAAACTGTACATATGAAAACTCTATGCTACCTGTCATAACCTAAGAGGAGATTTGTGGTTTTAATTCCTATCTATTTTCAAATTCAAGAGGAGGGTTTTATTTCTTCTTTGAGCTGTTACCTTTTCCTAATGAATTGTATTTCCCTGAGCAGGAATATGAGCTAGGAAAAGTACATTCAAAGCAAAATTAGTAACGGTAATCAATTTATCAGGGGGGGTTTGTTTCTTTTTTTTTATTATTAATAAGTTCATTTATGGCCTTTTCTCAAAATTACAATTTTTTAATAAAAATATCATTACATCTGCTTTTTACTATTACCCAGCTTTTTATTTTGTAATTTGTACCATATTTTGGGGAAACAACCAAAATAAGCAAGCTAACAAAAACAAACAAACAAACAGCCACCAAAAAAGCTAAACCGAAACAAAAGCAGCAAATCAAAAAATAAACTGACAATATTTTAAATAAAAAGACCATTAAAAATGTGAAAAATGCATAGTTCAGAAAAATGTAAGTTGCAAGGGCATATGCAGAGAAACTTTGTAACTGGGAAAACATTTTAATTGCACTCCTGTGACACTGATAGGTGGCATGAGCCACACCTCTTTCTTCTGGATAAGGGCAGGGTTAAGCACATCTAACCTCTTTCCGTACTGCTTGGCCTCCTCTTCTGCACAAACCTTTTCCTTTTTTTTCACCCAGTGTATAACATGAAGATTGTGTTTGCTGTTGTAACCATTTCCCATTTGAGGCTCTGCCTTTCAAGTACTGAAGTAGTTAAAGAAATTTATTTCAAGATAATTTATAAGGAATTAATTTTGACTGTAACCCCATTCTGATCCATCAGACTATGTAATTTTTTTTTTTGTAATATTTAAGTAGCACATCATGAGACTGAAATAACAGCATGAAGTAAAGATACTTTCAGCTGCTGATTAGGATTTTTTTCATATACTATAAGGAACTCTCTGGCATAGTTCTCAGAGGAGATACTGCTTTTAAAACAACCTGCAAGACACAAGATAATGGCAAAGTGCAAAAAAAAAAGAAAGAGTAATGGAATGAGATGAAGCTGAGAATGGAAACAAGCACTATTTTGCTAATTTGACTTTGGAGGATTTTTACTTCCAATTTACCCAATGCTTGAGTTGAAGGATAAAAACTTCTATTGCATTGAATATATTTGCTTTGAAAAAAAAAAAAAAGGAAATATTTTATGTGCTGGCAGAGGATCCTAAATGCAGGAGAAATAGATAACAAATTGGTGACAGCAGGTTACAAATTGGTGACAGCAGGTATGCTATCCTAACAGTGCAGATTTAACAAATCACATTTTATGTTCACTTTTCTGAAGTAAGTGCTACCACTGTAAAAGAAATAAGTGAACCTTGCTCTTGTCCCATAGATTTTAAATTGTGTTGTGTACCTTGGAAATAATCCATTCCCAGTATGTATTTTTTTTCTGGTCAGCAGGGCTCAAATCATGTTTCATCTTCTCTTTTACAATTTTATCATGAATACTGGAGTGTAAGTTTACAAACTATCTGCCTTATAAAAATTACTAGTATGAACACATGATGACATTTACTAGGAAGCAAGTTTTAAACTGTGTTGGCTTTGAAAAATCTTTTAAATTAAGTACATAAATATTACTTGATATATATTTTAATTCATAATTATTATAACAGTTGTTTCAGTGCTTGTGAAGATAAATAGGCTAAAAGCGATTGAAAATCTTATCTACAGACTGTATATAGCTTGAATTCCCTTAAAGTTATTCTTCAGACTATAGACCTAGAAACAAAATTAGTAAGGTGACATGTGATTTTGTCTTGCTTATGAAAAAAGATTTTTTTTTAATATGCATTATCATCTGCAAAAATTAAAGAATGATACTGGACCTTTTACTAAGTGCTTAATCTTTATACACCTAATGAGCTGTGCTCCTGGTTCTAGGATGACTAGTATAATCTCACTGAAGAACCATTCCCTGTTTTTACCTCTATATATATTACACAAATAAAACTTTCAATAATTATTTTAACGGGTGGTATTGTAAAATAATAGATGCTCCATTGTCTCTCTTCTCTGAAAATAGAAAAATATATTCATGACAAATATAAACAAATCAATGCAGGATTCGTCTTTGGATGAAAAAAATCCATTTGATGACCCACTTAAAAAAACCCAAAAGTTTCTATAACCAATTGTTGGGTCCTAGAATAATAAACTAGTTTGAGTTGAAAGGGCCTTTTAAAAGTTATCTAGTTCAAACCCTCTGTGATGAGCAGGGACACCTTCAATTAGGTTAGGTTTGTTAGACCTTCATTCAACCTGACCTTGAATGCTTGCAGTGGATGTGGATAAGGTATCCACAACCTCTCTGGACAACCTGTTCCAGTCTCTTACCACACTAATTGTAAAACAAACAAAGCCCCCCCCCCCAAAAAAAAAAAAAACAAACAAAAAAAACGCACCAAAACCTCAAAAACCCCCCTACTTAAATTGACCTTTTGTTAGATTAAAATCATCACCCCTTGTCATATTGCAAGAGGCCCTGAAAAAAACATGTTCCCATCTTTCTTACAGACCCTCTTCAAGCTCTGAAAGTCCACAGTAGGGTCTCTCCAGTCTTCTCTCCTCCAGGCTACAGCCCCAAGTCTCCCATGTTTTCCTCATGCAAGAGGTGCTCCATCCTAGGATCAACATGGGTTGTTACTGCTGTTCCAGAATATGGGGCAGCTTTTTTTTCTGGGGAATGCTTTCTCTCATCTTTTTCTTAGGATAAAATGCAGAGGAGTCAATAGATGGGATCTCAGTGAGGGTTATTCCAGTAGGCACAACATGAAGCCAGTACACCAATGGAACCTCTGGTTCAGTAGAGCATCTTGCTGTTAGAACAACACTGAAACTGGTGTTTGTTTGCAAACTTATCTGAAAAATGTCAATTATCTGGGGACAGGGTCATTTCTTACATCACCTCTTGTGTATTTACACTGAGAATAGCAAGGTCTGGATCTCGTTTGGAGCCACAGTGAAGTAGAACTGACAAATATTTGCAGATGAGCTGGTGCATTTACCTAAGTATTTCTGTTTCAGATTTGTCTTCACATTGCTCACAAAGATAAAGAAAAAGGGAAATTGTATGTACTTTTCCCCTCCATTACATCATCACTGCCAGACCCATCAAATTTCTGGAGATTTCAGGATTTAAAAAAGGATCTTCTAGTGCAGGCAGAAGTTATGAAATCAACTGTTCTTTTTAGGAGTTGCTGAGATTCTTTATGCACTTTTTAAGATAATTATCAGCTGGTTCAACTGTAGCTTCTTGTTGCAGTGCATTTATTCACTACTAGCCTTGGAAACATAGGATGGTTTAACTAATGGTCTTAGAAGCAAGTATAATGGAGAACTGCATAATTATTCTTTAACTGGTTTGATCTCAGCTTCCATAAAAATTTAAAACTTTCAAGCTGCCTTCAAATAGTACACATGTTAGTACTTAAAATATGCTCTAAGGGGAATTTTTTTGTTTACTAGTTTCCAAGACATTTGGAAAATGGATTCCAAAGGGAAAAGTGCTCATTTTTGTACATATTAGACACCTACTATTTGCTATATTTGGCACCTATCTACTTGTCAGACCAAATAAATCTAATTCCCTAATGCACATGTAAAAAACTATGTAAGTGCTTTGTAATATTTTTAAAAGCATCATTAAAGTTAATCTATATCTGTGGTCCTACTGCCATGTGAATCATGCTAAAAATGGTCTTCCTATTTTGCAATTTCACACTACTGTGTGCTAATGTCTATGGAAGACTAGTTTTGTAAGAGTTGTCAAAACTTATGATAGAAACACTTCCATTTAATACTGAATTTAGCCTCCCCTTTGGCATTCCTTGGACTTGTTCTCAGAGGCAGCATACCATATTCTGTACTCTTACTGGGTATTAGCATCTTGAATGTTAATGCTAAAGTATACACCTTCAAAACATTTCTAAACATTTGTGCTGAAAAACCTGCCTCAATATCTTTCTTTTAATGAGAGGCCAAAACCGAACATCAGATTTGAGGTGTGGCCTCACCAGTGCTGGGTACAGAGGGACAATCACTGTCCTGGTCCTGCTGGCCATACTGTTGCTGACACAGGGCAGGATGCCATGGGCCTTTTTGGCCACATAGACACACCCTGGCTCATGTTCAGCAGCTGTGACCAGTACTCCCAGGTCTTTTCCACTGGGCAGCTTTCCAACCACTCTGCCCCAGCCTGCAGCACTGCCTGGGTTTGTTGTGACACAAGTGCAGAACTGGCCCTTATTGAACCTCATAGCACTGGCCTTGGCCTGTCCTGTCCAGGTCCCTCTGTAGAGCCTCCATGCCCTCCAGAAGATCAACACTCCCAACCAAGTTGGTGTCATCTGTGAATTTACTGAGGGTGCACCCAATCCCCTTGTCAGGTCGTTGATAAAGATATTAAACAGGACCCAATACTGAGCCCTCGGATATTACTGTTCATGGATCCAGTAACTGCATTACTGAATGCTTCCTATGTAGAAACTGTATAATTAGGCAGAAGAAATTTTTTAAAGACAATTCCAATATTTTTCGTAATTCTTGTCAATAAAGCAAGAAGGATTATTTTCCTTAAAATTATCTTAAATTCAAAACAGAGCCACTTGTTCTTGTTTACCCACTGGGTTAACGGTGCATGTTACACAGAGGGAAGAGGAAAAGAAGAGATAGTTTTCAACCTTTAAGAAAGATCTAACATTAGGGAAACACTAAAGATAGGGAAAAGTGACATGGCAAAATTGTAAAGTAATACATAGTAATTTTTAGTCTTCACAATGAGAAATTCCAACCGCTGGTTATTAGAATAGAAAACTTAAGAGTGAGGTGACAGATTTAATTTAATGTAGACCACAGCACTCCAAAACACTCTTGGAAGATTTTTCTCTTCAAAACGTGTCTTTCTGAAGTTACGCCATTCGGAACAAAAAGTGCCTACAGAGACTCTTGATTAAAAGTTAAAAAAATACATTAGCTGTCTAAGTAAAGACAAATAATTGAAAATTAAATACTAAAATATTAAGCTAAACATGAAAACATATTATGTTCTCAAGTTTTTTTATCTTTGTTAAATACACATATATCTGTGTACTGATAGCCACCAAATGAAAAAAAAACCAAAATAATAAAGCACAGAAATATGTAATTTAGGGTGGCAAGCAAGAAAATTCTTACAAGCATGGAATACCAGAAGATCTAGAACACAGAGCAGAAACAAAAATGGCACTTGTTAAGTTTGTATTATTAGGACCTAATAAGTCCCTAATAAAAAATAACTAATAAATATTATGAGGAATTTGAACATATAATCCCGATTATTTTTTTTCCCTCTAACAAATATAGGCAGCAAATTTTACAAGATACCAATTACAAGTGATGAAAATAAATAATCTTTTATACAAGGCCATGTTGTGAACACTGTCGCCACAGTGGTAAGGCATCAGGAAAATGAGCTGCTCACTATGATTGTCAGAAAGAAAGCTCTTCTGCACAGCTAATAGAGAGGACTGTCACTTTTTACAAGGGCATGTAATGACAGGACAAAGGGGAATGATTTTAATCTGAAAGAGTACGTTTAGATTAGATGCTAGGAAAAAATTCTTTACTTTTAAGGTGAAGAGGCACTGGCGCAGGTTACCCAGAGGTGCTGCATATGCCCCATCCCTCAAAGTATACAGGCCAGTTTGGATGGAACTATAAGCAACCTGGTTTAGTTAAAGGTGTATCTGCCTGGGGAAGGGACACTGGAACTTGATGATCTTTAATGTCCCTTCCAATCTGGACCATTCTCTTATTCTATGATTCTTTGACTGTGGAAAGGCTGCATGAATTCACAGTGAAAGTTGAGAAAGTGAAAAGTGAAAGCAGTGAAAGCATTAGGACACAATTATAATAATACAGTGAATCAATGGCTCCATCTATGTAATCATCAAATGTATGAAGCTCAGCAAGAGAAAGTGCTGGATTCTGCACCTGGGACAGAGCAACCCTGGGTATAGTACAGGCTGGGGAATGAGGTGCTAGAAAGCAGCACCATGGAAAGGGACCAGGGGATCCCAGTAGATGGTGAGTTGAACATGAGTCAGCAGTGCCCTGGCAGCCAGGAGGGCCAGCCCTGTCCTGGGATGCATCAGGCACAGCATCACCAACCAGGCAAGGGTGGGGATTGTCCTGCTTTGCTCTGAGCTGGGGCAGCCTCACCCTGAGTGCTGGGGGCAGTTTTGGGCACCACAATATAAGAAGGAAATAAAACTATTAGAGAGTGTCCAAAGAAGGGCAACAAAGATGGTGAAGGGCCTTGAGGGGAAACCATGTGAGGAGCAGCTGAGGGCACTTGGTCTGTTCAGCCTGGAGGACACTGAGAGGAGACCTCACTGCAGTCTGCAGCTTCCTTGTGAGGAGAAGAGGATGGGCAGACACTGATCTCTCCTCTGTGGTGACCGGTCACAGGGCCTGAGGGAACAGCCTGAAGCTGTGTCAGGGGAGGTTTGGGTTGAATATTAGAAAAAGTTTCATCCGTCTGAGTGTGGTTGGTCACTGGAACGGGCTCCCCAGACAAGTGCTCACAGCACCAAGACAGACAGAGTTCAAGAAGTATTTGGATAATGCTCTCAGGCACATGGTGGTCCTTGGGGATGGTGCTGTACAGAGGGAAAAAACAGTGGGGAGAAAGAAAATTGGTAGTGCCTTTGCTATTCTTGGCCTTGACAATAACGGCACATTCACACATTAATAAACCAGTACTGAATGGATTTTGTCTCTGAGATAGACCTATTTTAAACCCCTAACTCAGGAGTTCAAATAGGAAAACTGATTAAGTAATACAATATATAGCACAAATTCTGAGAAAAGTGAGCTGCACTTGCCAGGCATTTTTTTCTTGCCTATCTGCTGAAGGGTGACAAAAAAACCCCAAACGAAACAAAAACACCACTTACTTTCCAGCAGCCTGTGAAATCATATTACCATTAGGTCATCTTTCATTTCTTTCTGACTGTTTCAGAATATCTTTCTCCTCACTACTCCTCTCTGTCTCCTGTTTTCCCTAAAGAAAGATTTGAGATTCTTCACTCTGTAGTAAAAGAACTGATATAACAACTAGGTTAGGGATACCTCCCAAGATGCACCCAGAGAAAAAAGATGAACTATCTCACCTCTACAAAGATCCACCTAAGCCTGGTCTAATGACTTGTTGAAAAATAATGTCTCTTTCAAAATATTCTGGTGCACAAAAAAATTCTGACAAAGATATTAATTAATTTTGGGTAAAAAACAGACAAAGGTTTTTGTACTACTACCTGAAAAATAAACACAGATTTTTAATTTAAACCAGGATTTCCAGTAGAATTCTTCTGGATTTTGTAAGATTTATTGCAATATTCTTCCTGTACAGAGATTCTGTGTGCTTTATTCAACAGTATTCCATTAAACAAGAGGTGATTTCATCTGGTTATTGCTTGAAGAGCTTTGAAATTTTTGAGACATTGTCCCAAACCTTATGAACTCAGTTTAAAGTAAGGTACACTTGAACACCTGTGATAGCATCCATATTTTTAACCAACCTCTGCTGAAACAGAAGAAAGTATGTATTAAAAAACATATCTGGAAAAAATATTTAAGTGCTGCAGAACTATTGCATTTTATATAATTCAGCCTTTTTCTGCTTAATCCAGGTAAATCTTTCTTCTCATCCTTCTCTTCCAGTAATAACATTGTGATATCTTATAATCCATTAGTCATACTTGCAAAATTAGAAAAGCAGTTTTAATCTTTTTTTAATTAATTATTTTGCTATTCCAATTAGACAGTTGATTTCTGCATGCTCAAACATCATCTCTATATAGATCTAGTTTAGCCAAGTCTTTTCTTTCCTCTCCTATAAAGCTCTATTTCATTTAAATCATTATTTATTATCCAGCAGTCAAAACCACTTTCATAATTGATTCACATAACAAAACCCAGGGTTTTCTCATGTCATACCTGCTCTTACATATCCTGCCTTCCTAATAACTGGGAACAGGGGTGTCATCATACTTTTATAAACATCTGGAAAAATAAAATTAAACATTTGGAAACTGACTTTAACTCCATTTTAAGATGACCATAGAAAGTCTATTAAATTGTGGGACATGCAGGACCTACAACAGAATTTCACTGTGTTTTGTGCATATGTTTCAGAACTGGTGAAAAAACTCCGAACCAACAACATTGCAGAGCTTCAAACTTGTTCAATATTTACATCAGGGGAAAAAAAATTCCCAATCTTCAGTCTAATTTTTAATTTCCTCTAAACCACATAAAATAAGAAAAGAGTATATTTTGTTACTTTAAGAGTATGTTTTGTTACTTTATGTAATCTAATAACTATTTGTTGATGTTTCCATTTATTTAATTTCAACTCTAATTTTGCAATCAAGAACAAAAATTTCACCTAGTTAAAAGAACATCAAAATGTCCTAATGGTACACTAGAGAGATACTGAAGACAGACTTATTAAATGGTGGGTCTTTATTTCTCCCCTTCAGCTGGTGAACTAGTAACTAAATGTCTCTGTCAGCTTCTGTTGGGAGGAAAAACAAAACATACAGTAAATCTGCAGAGGGAATATTATGATAGCCAGTTTATGCTCTTTTGCCCTTGCTGCTTTTTTCATTGTCATCACTGCTGCATCTAGGTGTCCAAACACTCTGCAGACCTTCTGCATCATACTTTTCTCAAAGGCAATGATCAAGTATTATTCAATACATTTTTCTGCTTTGACAGCAACCCCCAGTAACTAGACAATGACTGTTGGCATCCAATCAGCTGTACAATTTCTTAACAGTTACCATGTTTCCCTAGATTGCTAATGAGGATAGCAACTGTGATTGTGACAAAGCCTTAATTAAGTTGTGATATATGCCATCTCATTCTTCTCTCTATTGTGAAAGATTTAATAAACCCTTATACACATGCAAAGTCATCCTCTGACATATGCTTTGCACAGTTCTACTGATACATAGGTAGGACCCAGTAAGGGTTTAGACATGTTAAATTCATTCTGTGGAAATATGCATGTGCTTAGATAGCTGCTGTGCCAATTTTGCAAACGTCAGTACTGTACATATCTGCATCCCACTGCTCTCTATCTGAATGCTCTAGATTCTCCTGATAGGAGAGAGCTCTTTTGGTCCTTTAAGAGAACCTTTCTCTGCTTTGCACTATTAGCAAAATACCTTTTCTTTCACCACTCACACATGCTTTACACTGAGTATCAACATTTTGCCTTTCATATAAGCATCCTGATTAGGATCCCCAGAAGGTCTGTTAGAGACAGATATTGTTTATCATATCTTCCTCACACATCTTCACCCCTTTGAATAAGGCTTTTAGAGAACAACCCCTACAAAGCTGGTCAGATAATCTTACCAAAAAACAGCAGATAAAATCCAGGCTCCACCTCTTGCTGAATCCATTTGTGTGACTGGTAACATGTGTCAGATGTGGTCATTGTCCTCAACTGAGTTAAAGAGAAGGTGCACGCAAGACTGAGGGCAAATGGCTTAGAAGGAAGACCTGTAGGTATTATTAACTGTGAGCAGGAAGGGCTGCTTCAGAGGGAGGAATTCTAACAAAAGGGTACTTTTGTGGTTGCATACAAAGAACTCAGAAACTAGACAAAAAAAAGATCATTATGGAAAAAAATAATCAGAGAAAAGAAGAGAAGAGGAAGGCATAAGAGAAAGATAAAGACATGAAAGTGAAGAAATATGGCTTATCACAAAATTGGCACAGAGTAATTTCACTGGTGGAAGTTTTTATAGTGTTTTTGTCCATTTGTCTTTACATTCACAGAAATTAACTCAATCGTTTACTGTTAATTTCTTTAGCTTGCAGGTTTTGTTTTATAGTATCTCCAATTTATTGGTTCACAGACATATTAGAATTTAGTTCTTCAATAATCCTGCCAAATAAAATGCTTCAGTCTCCTATTTCAGTAGCTCCATACATGTACAATATGGTTTTCCCTTTTTTTATTAGTCTTTTTTCCTAGACATGTTTTTATCTAGTTATATAAGCTGACTCCCCGCCCAAAAAAAAAAATCCTTTATAAAGTAGTCAATTGGTTATTATTAAAAATAAATAAATAAAATAAAAATAATCCCATCTTCCTAACCAGATTTAACTGGTCTATCCACAAATCTCCAATGATGGGTGTTAATTTCACATAGCTTAATTTATCAATTATTACTTGTTTTGCTTGGAGTATAAGTAAAATGATATCATTCATAAAAGCTTAAGCTCTGTAGTAATTGAATGGTCATTGATCATTCCCACATTTTAACTTTCCATTCTTCTCCAATTCTCTGATTAAAACAAAAGCGTCAAAGTTGTCCTGGTAAAAAATCTGGTGTTCACCTGTTTATCAAGTGATAGCATGAAACTTTGCACTGTATTTTAAATAAGCTTTTGTGAGTGCTTTATCAGTGCAGCAATACAGTATCATCTTATCTGTATTACTGGAGTTAGTAATTGTTTGCAATTACTGTAAATCTGCCTTTGAAAAATTTAATCATGGTTGATCAGTAAAATGCAAGAAAGACATGAAGAAGAAAATTTAATTCAGGAGTGAAAAAATATGAAATTCAGTAGAAGAAAACTTGTCAGCATGATCTCTCCAGTCCTTTGAGATAATTACCATAAATTTTCTTTTTTAGAAATATTTATTTCTATTGATACTAATTCTTCCTTGAGTAATCTCTTTCGATGTAAATTACTATCTGAACAAATAAAATGATGAAGAAATGCTTCTTTTATTTTTCTTTCACTCACTTTTGTTGCTTTTTGTCCTCAGCTAAAGTTGAAAACATCTCTATGTATCACTTTTTCCAATCCTATGCAGCAATTTAAAAAAAAAAATTGAAATGCAGAAACAGAAGCAGCCTTTTCATTAAGAATGGACTGTGTTTTCCAGACATCCTAAACATTCTTGTTTCTTCATCCCTTCTCTCTCCATGCAATGACAGCTACCTGTGATCAGGTGGATTGTAAAGAGGTTATGAATAGCTTTTCCCTAACAGAGAGCAATAATGGAGAAGAAAAATAGGCTGAAAAAATCCTGGATTATGAATTCTAACTGACACGAAGTATCTGCCAAAATGACCTCAGATCTCAACAGAAATGTGAAGAAAAAATTGTGGATCAGAAAGCTAATGAGTAATTTTTTTCCTCTAATAATAATGAACACAGAAATGTTTTGTTCTGGGTTTTCCCTTCTGTTTATTTCTGTGTTTGCCCTAAGCATCTATCAGGACACCAAGTTATTTCACCATTCCTAAGGGAAAAATGATTCAGGCGGTGATTGATGGAGTTAATGGAATCTCACTTCTCCTCAGATGCCTGAAAACAAGTTATCCTCAAAATTGATTTGCTGTTTCTTGTAGCCATAGATCACACACTGAAAGTATCACTGAAAGAGAGTATTACATAAATTCTTAAACTAGTCAAAATCTGAAATGGTAAATCCACACAGATGCATGCAGAGGTTGCCATCACAGTTTAAATTCAGTCTAATCTTGTAAATGAAAAGAAAGGTATTTAAGTCTGTCTGAAATCAACCTAGAAAGGTAAATTGTGTCTTGTGGTGAGCTGAAAAATTGCTGTAAACCATTTACTTAGACCTTGGCTAGCTCAGTTATCTCTGTGCCAAACACTATTACACATTAGAGGTACATCCAGTGTGAGCAGCAGCTGCAGGAGAAATCAAATCTTGCTGGTTAGGGACAAAATTCTCAGGATGTCTGTAGTGTAAGGAAGGAAGCAGGAGAGACTGGGCTGGGAAACTGCTTGAAGAAGAAGAGCTGTAAATATTTTTGAAATATGTGATGATCCAGGGTTTTATTGAGGTCATAAAGCATCTGTAGATCCTTCATTATTTTAAGTCAGTCAAAAACATTCTATATTAACATTAATATTTCCTATTGAACTAGTCTTCCGTGTTCCTAGTGTTTGTTATCTTTTGGAAGCTTATTCTGTAGCTATTGCCTGGTGCCTTTCAGCTGCTTTAGGATTTCTGCCTCTAAACTGCCCAGCATTCTGTTGTTCCCCTTCCTCAAAGAGAAAATGACCAACAAGAGAAAGAAAGAGCACATGGCCATACTGAAGTGATATCTAATGTGTTTACCTTGCTGGCCTTGGAAATTTGAGTTAGAATTTTCCACATTATAATATCTATTTAAAAACAAATAAATTTATTAGAGCTATTACCTTCATTCTGTCTGACAGTAATATCCTGTGATTAAATATTACATTTCAAAGATTTTCTGAAGCAATATTATGAAGCAACATCATGTCCTTCTTCCCTTAGTTTGTATCCTTTCTCTTTGTGAAGATGAGAAATATTCATGAAGCCTTTTAGTTTGTATCTAGTCCACCTGGTTCACAAAAGAGGGGTGGAAATTTGAGTAATCTGAAAATTTGAATAAAGACATAACCTGAGACTGACTCAGAATCATGGAGTTCTTATTCAGTAGGTTTCTATCACTCCCTGCTGAATAGATAATGATATCACACAAGACAGTGACTTATCACATACTCTTATATTAGGTTCATGGAGTTATTAGAACAAATCAGAGTTTTTCTGACACATAAGCAAAAAAAAAAAAAAAGAACGGGCATTACATATGCAGAATAAACTGTCTCATTAACTAACTAATGAGGAATGAATTCTGCATACCCCATGACAACTGTTCCTTTCTGCTTTCCTTTCCCTGCACTCTTTACTAGCCATTTTCATGAAGACCTCTTTCTGACTTGAAGTCTTCTTCCCAACAGGGGAGCTACTCCCTAAGATTTCTGCCTCTAAAACAAAGTATTTTCTATGATTGTGCACACACTTTGCTTAGCAACTTTTTAAACTGCATCTATGCCTACTCTTTAATAAATGTGAAGTCATTTTGCTTTGCACCAGTATCAAAGTTTTGCCTAGTAGCAACACTGTTCTGCTTCAACCCGTTTCTCAGAAAATATTCAAACAAATGGAAGAACAGAAAACGAAGTTGTATAGGAAAAACTACTAAACAAGAAGAGGAAACTAAGATTTATTTGCTGAGGAATCCAAAGGGAGAAAAAAGAAAAAAATATAGTAGTTTGGGCATGGCCAAATTTCTTTGACATGTTTAAGTCTGGGAAGGAGATGGGGAAAAATTAGTCAGAAATCTGATACTGAGTTTTTTTGTTTGTTGGTTTTTAGGTTTTTTAATATGATATGTATCTGTATGAATTCAGTTATTTACCACGCGTCATACCAAGAATGTTGTTCAAACAAAATACCTCAACTAACTTTGATAAACATGTGAATTCTAAGGGACTGACTTCTTCAAAGTACTCATAAAGTAGAATTGCCAAAGTAGGGATAGTTAGTCACTCATTAGGGAAAAAAATAAAAAGCTTGGATAAGAGCCAGTTGGGACATAAATATCAAAGCTACTGAATCCACAGTGGAATACTGTGTATGTGAAATTGTTATGAATGCTCTATCATGGCAGCAGGCATTTATCAATGATACTGCTTTTCATTTGGGAGTATGAAACTAGATGCTAGTCTTACCTCTAAATACAGACATGGAAAATTTATCCTTAATTAGCACAACCCACCAAATGAAAGAAATCCTGCATAAAATTCTGAGAATGCTTTTCATAGCCTCCCCTATGACTTAATTGTGGATTTTTTATTTTCTTCTTTTTTCCCCAGCAGCTCCCCTTTCAACTACCAGCAGCCACAGTAGCAGCACAGCTTGACATGAAATCAACAGCCAGAGGACCTCAGGATCAGAATAATAGATATCAGTGATGTGTCAATGCTTCCATATATAAAACAAACAGTACCTACTCCCATCTACATTTACAGGCTAAAAGTGGTCACATTTTGTTTCATTGTCAAGGAGGGGCTTACTCAAGCAAGTAGAGCAATACAGGGACAGAACCTTTCCCCAGCTTTCTTATTCTTCTCATGTAAAAAGTAGCGTCATCCTTAGTAAAAAGATTCTTGAAGTTTAATTCCTTCCATTCATTAGACTGAAGTACTGTCTCCTGTACCCTACAGGGAAACCAATTCATTAGTAGAAACACAAGTTGGCCCTGTTTAACTGCACCTCCAGGCACCGTGCAAATAATTTATGAGGTAGTGAGAAGTTTGACAATCAAAAAAAATGGAAATTCACAAGGCAGACTCCTGGGAAAAGAAATCTTAGTAAACGTATTTCCATTCTATTTGGGTTTAAAAATAATGTCCAAATTCCTCACTCAGCAATGAAGCAGCATGTTTTCAGTGATGTTTGATAGTTTTTTGTAATATGAAAATTTTTTGGCTTCACAAAGCCAAATTAATCTTTGTCTTACCACTTGATATCACAGCTAGACAAGTATGATGGTCCACAAATAACTTGGAAATATTAATTTTTCTTTTTTGTATTCTACATTAGAAATCCAGAAGCATTTCTTTAGGCTTTGGTGAGCAGAAACTTTAAATCCCTACCTGAGAAAACCACAGTACTCAATTTCCAAAATTCTGAAATACAAAAAAGCCTGTGTGGAATGCACAAAACTCCTTAAAATATAAATAAGATGCCCAGCATACAAACCGGAAGTTTTTCTCTTTGTGCTCTAACTGTTTAGAAAATCACTTTTCTGTAGTGCCTGGGAAAAAAAAAAAAAGGGTTTCATATACATGTATGAGTCAATTGTTCAGGAAATACCTTTCCGTCAATTCAGAAAAAGCTCAATTCCAGCTCAATAGCTGAAGATTTATTTTCCCTGTGGATCTTTCTCTACATAACATCTCCAGAAAGACCATCTCTTTCTCAGGCACAATTATAATGGTATTCCCCTGTGGGAAAAGATAACTGTATGTTGCCCTCTGCAGAGGGCAACAGCAAAATCGTCAAAGTGTAGCTCCAAGTGAGAAAATGACAATGAGGTGACAGTGGAAGAAAGGGAAATGATTCTTCTTGTTCAGACTTTTGTTCATGTTCTCACAAATTATTAGGAAATTAAACTTTGGAACAAACCTAAACATAGGTTATCAAGAAGACAATATTATCTCTCATAAATTTAATAAAGCATCTAAAGAAGATAAGAGAACTTTTATCTTCCTATAATTCTTATCAAGTCTTCAAAGAATATTAAATTCTTTTATGAGGTGCTGTATATATGTCATTACACAAACCAAAACTTATTGTTTACAATCAGGAAGCTTTTCTGTTTGGATAACAATGACCTTACATTGCCAGTTAAAAATCCCTAGCCTCTTATTTAGAAAGTACAGCCACATGTATCAATCAAATCAAAGAACTCACAGATGTTATACATGGATATAAGGATGACAGACTTTTCATTCTGGTGAGTCTTAGCTATGTTGGGAGAGAAGAATCTCACAAAAATTTCTTCAGAGAACAAGAACTATAGTCTGCTACATCCCTGTCACACTTCAACCCTAAACCAGAAAGAACTTCTGACATGCTGACTTAGTGGCGCCCTGAGTCCAGTTGACCGTCAGGATGTGCAGAGATAATTGTCACTTAGAGTAAAATTTTTCAAAGTTTGTTGAAGGAAATGTAGCTGAATCAACTTTCAGTTACACTGAAAGTTAACTTTCATTCTTCCTTCCTTCCTGTATCTTCTTTTCCAATGTTTTCTTTGATTTGATAAAATAACAAAGTTAAATCAAAATATCAGTTATAAAAATTTTCTTATTTCAAGTCAGGAGGACAGGAATGTATTTCACTGGCCATTGAGTATACCATAAAGAAAATATCTAATTGTAGTAATCTCTGCAGGTCCACTGGCCAGATTGAATAGATCAGGATGTTCCTTACCATATTTAATTTGGATGTTTCTGATTGAGAAAACAGGAACACCTACACTGTAACATTCAATGAGACAAATGAATATATTTTCATTTAGTGATTACTCATAAATATAAGTATGTTTTAATTAATGTTAAAATATGTAAGTGTTTATCTAGCGAAAGAGAATTTTTCTTATATCTCTCTGATTTGTTCTCTTTTTTTCTGATTAGTTTTTTGTATTTTGTTATACTTAAAATGCATTGGCTTTTAAAAGTAATCAAGTATTTAGAAGCTGTGAGGCTTAGATCAGCCCTGGGGTTCCTGCAGATATCAGGAGATTGGAAGGAGCACATATTTTTTCCAGTTTATATTACCCACTTTAAAAAAAAATCATATTTCTTGAGCATAATGGATAGACTGCAATGATTTACAAGCAAATAATTTCACTGAGGGACTTTGGGTTGGTAGTATCATATAATACAAGAACAAAAGTCTGATTGGTTTATGATTTCACTGGGAAACTGAAAGGAAATTAATTCTATTTAACTCACTACTTGTCAACTCCTTTGTTGTTGTTGTTGTTTGTAATATATGTACCTAACACTGTGTTTTATGTCTGGAGATATTTCAAGCTGCTAAAACATTTATTAGTTTAATAATAATGTTAGAAATGATTGAAACGCTATAAATGTTTAAAATGGAATATAGAAACTTCTGGTTTTGGTGTTCAAACTAAAACCATTTTGACTACAGTTTCTAAAAGGGCCAGGTAACCTAAAGCATGTTGACGTAGATAACCTGCTATGCTAAGGTTTTGTTTACAGGTCTGGACTTTCTGAAATCAGAAAGATAGATTAAAATACAGTATTAAACAAGGATTATAATAGGATTGATGTACTATACCTGCCCAGCTATTACCCTTCTTCTGTACATTTACACAAAGCAGAAATCTGATAACAAGTGGGAAATGGCTTTGGGGAGCTTAGGACAAGAAGACAGTGAAAGCTCTGTGGCTCACCCAAGTAATTGCCTACTGAACCTATACAATACATAATCACAGTGGGTCAAGTATTTCTGATTACTTTCTTAACCTAATGCCCTCTAGGCTTGAGAGGGAAAAGGATTTAATGACTTACACAACCAAGCCTTGTTCTCTGACCAGCATCACGATTCCCAGTGAGCAGGTACTCTTTCTCTAGCCTGCCCTTACACTAAAGGCCGACCTTCTCTCCAGGTGGCTCAGTTTAGCTAGTACTTGCACTTCCCAGGAAGACAGTTTCCTTAGCTCAAAACATTAGTTTATAAGCAGATTTTAAGACCTTTGTTGTCACAAGAAAGAAGTAGACTGCTGTGGTCCTAGTTGAAATGCATCCTTTGGATAAGGATGTGCATCCCAGCACAACTGGAGCCTTTGAGAAGACATTAACCATAGTACATGCAAATATCTAGTGGCTGATAAGCCTGCAGGTTATAGTAAATCTATGAATGACCACAACACTCATGTCCCAGCATTGCTTTTTGTTTTGTCAAAACTCTCCTTCCAACAATTGCCACCATCTTCCACTTCTTTCTCACAAGGCTTTTTTTTGGTTGATGGTCTTGTATTTCTGATTTGTCTCTGACACACCAGTGATTTTCATCCCGACTGTAATCATCATAATTCAGCAGACACTGTGGCAGGAACTATTTTAACCTTTGTGAGAAGACATCACTGTTTTGTGATAAATATGAGTGGGACTTATTGCTGTCACTGATTAAAAATAGCAGTAACATTTCGGTCACTCTTTTGGCTCCCAAGCAGGTCTGCTTAACCACTTATATTTCTTGACTAAATCTAGAACAACTGGGTTCTCCAGTATTTGATTCCTCTCTGATGCCTGCACAGGGAAGGGGCTGTTGCTGTCTGGACAGGAGGCAGGCTGGCAATCACCATGCCCAGCCAGTAACTGCATTGTCTCCTCCTCCAGCTCAGACATTCATCAAAGGTATGGTGACAAACAGGGAGGAGGCAACAGAAGGGGAAAGGGGAAGAATCTCCCAGTGGTTGGATTGGTAATTGCATTTTCAGTGTCACTGCTTGATTCTTGTGCATGAGAGAAGGGAAAAGACTCAGGTATAAGCTGAAGTACACTGGAAAGAGGTATCTCTTCCTGGTATTTGAACTAGGTGAAAAAAACAGGCAAAACCAAGAAGACGATCTTAAATACTTTTAGTTTAATCCTCTCCAGTTCGCCCTTCTCACATTATTGTTTTTTCATATTAAAATAAATATGCCACAAAATGGGAGGAAAAGGGTAAATAAAATATACTTTTGCCTCTATCAGATGAAAGTATTTTAAAAATGCTGAAGATTATGAAAATGCTATTTCATTCAATGTGTCTCACCATGTGATGCATTTTTTTAAACTTCTACTGAGTTGAAAGTAAAACATATTTTTACATAATATGGAATTTTTGTGGTGGCATTTCAATAATATTTGGTAGCAATAAAGCAAATAAGTACAATTAACTTCACAGGCAGAAAAGTTACACAAATATTTTATGGCTCACTCTTTCTCTAGTCACTGCTGAAATGACTATCCATCCTTCTGAGACTGGTTTTTAAATGTTTTACATGAAAAAAATTTCCTGCATTTTTTTTTCTTTCCACTTTGTAAGAATGATCACCTTCTCACACTAGTAAAAGCCTGCTTTATCCAACATATGTTTAAATCTTATCCCTCTAAATATTTAAAATACCATTACTGCAAAGCCATCTAGTGGGAGCTCTGCAAGCTTTATTGTCTTAAAATTGTTACTCCAAAATTGTAGTGAAACGAAATAATATTATAGTCCAGATTGTGTATTCCTTGAAAGATCTAAATATTTCTCCAGTTATTCAACAGAAAAATAGATTAAAAAAAAATTCAGTCCTGAGTTTATATTTTTAAGCATTCATTTGTACTATTTCAGTTTGAACCAGATTGAGATTCTGCCAGCTCTTCACCCAGTGATAGTTATGAATAAACTAGGCAGAGATAGAACAGAGCACTGCTCTGAACTGGGAAAAACTGCCATCCAGAGTGATTTATCATATACATAAAAGTCATAAAAAGACTGAAAGAGCTTTCTAAATGCCATAATACATTATACCAGTATTGAATAACAGAGAAGCTGAGATAAGAACCTTGTGATACAGCAAAAAGTAATGGAAAAGACTTAGATACAAAGTATGCTCACTGCAAAAACCCACAAATTTTTGTAGTGAAGTAAAAAAGTAAAATTATAAATTAACTTAAAAGACAGAAGGAATGGCATCAGAAACAGGAAAAAAAATCTTATTTATGAAGTGAAAAGCCATTCTTTGGTTAAACACGTCTGATTGTCTGTTCTGAGTGATGTAGCTATGCCCATGTATTTCATGGGTGAGAGTAATGGACAGCGAAAATTTTCTATTGTCATTAAATTCTAGTACTGGTTTATGGCTGGTTTTGTATCTGGGATATATTTTTCCTCTTAGAAACATTTCTGTCTTTATTTTAAAACTACTTTTTAAATTATTGATAGGAAATTAGTAAAAATACTTCTGGTGTGATATCTTTTTGCCATAAAACACAACATAGAGAGAAACGTATTCAGAGACTGTAGAGGTGAAATGTTTCATTCACTAGGACAGGCGATATTGGAAGGAATGTTAATTTCTGCACTGACTATATCTCTGTTTCCTTTTCTTACATTGCCAGCGTTTTTTCTGACCATTGTGACTTGATGATCATGACCATTCTGAGCACATGATCACGAATGGAATTGCAGACTGGGTTAGCAGGGACTTTAAGAGGGGCATTCGTCAGGCTCAGCATACCAGATGTTGCATTGAAGATTTCCAGTCAAAGTACTATTAATTTCCAGATGAAGGCAGATAGGAGGAGAATGCTGTGAAAGTGCTTCAATGATTAGCTTAATCATTAAGTTATTGCTGTGTAGTCCAGTCTATGAAAGAAAAATGCATGATGTGTACCTGTATTTAATAACTCCAATGAAACTTCCTTGCAAATGACAATAATTACATATTATTCAAAGGATAACTTTCTGCTTTGCAGTTGAAATAATCCCCCAAAGCATTGTTTGAAAAACATAATCAAAAACATAGTTTCAAATAAATTCTAGGCAGGATTTCTTTCTCAGATCTTGGGACCTACCTTTCCAGAGACATTGCTACGCACCATGTTTTTACTCTCCACAAGTAATCAAATTCCATCAGTTCATTAGTTTTACCTGGGAAAACTAATTTCAGTAGCAGCACCATGTTAAAGTAGCCCTGCCGCTCAAAGGCAATAGAACCCTTTTGAGATGTTGCAAAAAAACTGTGATTAGACCTCTGAGATGGCAGCAGAAACTTTAATCTGGGCTTGAATATGCAGATATAATATGTCTGGGACAACTTTATACTTTCTTTTTTGTCTCTCTGGTATCCTCTCTTTGAAGATTCCTATTTTCTAAGTGTTATAAATGAAAATTAGCCAATCGGATAAAGAGAATAAATTTTATTTTTCTATTTTAAAATCTATCTGGGACAGCCACGAAAACGACATTCGAATGTTGGGTGAAACAGACGACCGACAGCAGGGCTGCTATCTCGCACTGTTCCACGATTTTCTGGTGTTTGGGTCCAGGTTATTATACTGTATTTTGTGCCTCCCGGCAGCAGAGGTATTGTGTCTTTAGATTCAAACCCAGTCTTTTCACTCAGTGATGAATCTTGAACAGGTTTCCTGGCACTGGAACATGTTTGAAAGGATTTTCCGGGATTCCTCTTTTGGGATGTTGATTTCTCCAAATTCAGGGTCCACCCTTGAGATTAGTATTAGTATTAGTATTGAGTTGAGGGTCCAGATGTACAAGATCTGATTAACTCAAGGAGTCACATTCTGGCGAGCCACCCTCCTTTTTGGTGTAAATCAAGGTGTTAACTTGTCCATTCACAGTTCACAAAACGTGTCCTGGTATTTGGAAACCGCCCTCTCCATTCCAGGGACCAGGATCAGCTTTACATTTTCAGGGTTACAAAAATATACATTCTATCTACTACATTTATTACATCTCCTATATTTAATTGCACGAATTTACCATCATATCTATCACACTAAGTAATTGACATTCTACAATATTGGAACTTTTTTTCTTAGAATCTTTGCTTTGCAGAACTAATGCTTTTTAAAATCAAACACAGACCCTCTTTGCAAATATTTGCAATTTGATTCCAACTCTAGCCAAGACTATCTAGATCGAGTTAGGCCAACTGATATTCGTATTCATCTGTATTTCTAGTATGTTCAAACTAAATGTAACTGAAGGGGGCTGAAGGACAGTTACTCTCAACGAAAGCCACAGAGCTGTCCCCACAAACTCTTATGGAATGAACTGTTCAGATTTCTCAGTGCTTTATGCTGTAGTAGCAAAATAAAATGACCAGAAATGAGCAGTGCAGGATAAGAACTGAGTAAAGTTGATATGGAAAAATGCTTGCCTAAAGATAAATAGCAGAAGGAAAGGTATTTTTTTCACTGGCTGGGCAAAACCTTAGGGAAGTCAACTGGTTGTACAGAATGAAAAAAAAGCAGAGAGGGCAAAGCACAGCTGATAAACTGCTGCTTTCAACAGAAGATAAATGACCATGATGGCCTGGCTTCCACATTTATGAGAGGAGAGTCTTTTTTATTTTAACAAAGAATGCAGACTTTATATTTCTGTTTTCAGCTTGATTTTTATGGAATCTGATTTTCCCTTTAAACAATTTAGATCTAGATAAAATAATTCTTTTCCACAAGTCTCTTCTTTGTTTTTCTTTTTTCTCTTTTTTTTTTTTTTTTGCAGTGATCCATAGCACATCACATTGACTAATACTTAATTAGACCATTTTTATTCAGTATAAAGTTCCAAATTCCACAGAGTAAAAGATTTGATTTTTTTTTTTACTTGTAGCCACCTATAATTTCAATTTGCAGGACCACTTTTAGAAAAGATAGTCGAAAAAACTACCAAAAATATACAATGGACCCAAAGTATACAAAGGACCCAAGGTATACAATGTTTCCCAGCAAGGAATAAATAACAAGAAAGAAGTTTTGAATGAATGAGAAGTGTTAAATACTAGTTCGCATCTCCAGGCTGACATTGCATAACAGCCACTTCCATTTCTGTAGTAGCTTCCACTTCAACATGTTATCAAGAGAGTTTCTGTTACCCCAGGCTCCATTTCACACTCATTAACACCTCCCTCCAGCCATCATTAGTATTCATTACAGATGAGTTTAAACCTATTCAGAAGTTTTCTGAAATGATCCACGATGACTTCATGGCTTCATTCCAGAAAAGACTCGCAATCTGTCTGACAGCCCCAACATAAACCCAGAACATATTATAAGAAAGTGAAAGGATTTTTCTGAATTTGCTCTTCATTGTCTTCTTTGACCTTGGGCAGACTCTCTTCCCTTTTTCAAACCAGATCTCTTTTACCATCTGCCCTAAAACCCCTTGTCAGCTGCTGCCAAATGCACGATGTACTTTGGTTTTGTTTTCTTGGGTTTTGCTCAGGTAAGTCGGGCTCCTCAGTCAGATAAGCACTGTGAGATGTGCACTTGAGTTCTGTCTCCTCACTATGATTGATGTTTTTCTGGACACAAATCCCGTCTCCCAGAAGTGCTGTGTCCAAATCACAAGCTTTCCCCTGTGTATCCTTTTCTTTTCTTATTTTTTTCTTAATTTTTCCCCTGTGCCCTGAACTCACACATGTTGAAGTCCTTTTCTCTAATCTGATTTACCAAAAGATCTACAGGCCTGAAATAGATTAGACTGTAATGCAAGTTTGTCTCAACAGATCAAGACCAGGTTCATGAATGGTTGGGTTCCTAGCTTAAAAAATACATGAAAGATGATTGCTCTTGTTTAGTTTCCAAGAGAAATCCAGTGTCCTATATTACTTTCACGTACTGACCATTACTATAATTCTTAAGCCATTTAAATATACAAGGTTAAATATTTACTGAGTTAACAGAAGGGTAATATCGCATTTTCAATTTTGTAAGTTGATTAAGAAGGCCATTTTTATTGTTATTACTCCTAGGTAACTGAATATACTGGGTTTTAGGGAAATAATGGTTCATAGTAACATATAGTTAGGACCACTTCATTGTAGTAATGTCAGCAAGGTCTCAGAGCAGAGCAGCCCTCTGTTGTCAAAACACTTCAAAAAATAAAAAGACAATCCTATGTATGAATTTTGATTATTTTGCCACACCTCTCTGCTTTTCAGAGAAAAGTGTTTGAATATCTGTAGCCATCAAAAGAGAGAAAAAAAATAATGGGAGAAATTAATAAGTACCTGAATGCCCCCTCCACTAGACTAACAGCTGAATCCTGAGTAGTAATAGAAACAATTATCTTTACAAAGTCCAGGGTTGTGTTGTTGCCACTGTAGTACTATAGCTACAGTTCAAGGAATTACTGCAGTAAAAATTCAAGTGGATTATAGTAGATAACTACATCATTTGCAAGCACCACAGTTACAAAATGTTATAATACTTTCTACCATTCATACTTTGCACATGCATTGCTTTAGGTAATAGATACTGGCAAAAAAAAATAGTGAAGGAAAACATTGCACATGAGGAACACAACTGCATAGAAAATTTTTTCCTAAGATGGAAGCAGGAGAGGGGATTTTTTTCAACTTAGTACCTCTAGATTTCCTTCCTCCTTAAAAAAAAAACCACAAAAGAATAGATAACAAAAGTTAGTCTGTTTGTCAGAGAAGGAAGAATAAACTTTTGCTTAGAAAGATTATGTTCATGTGTATAAGCAAGGCTGTTTGCAAATTAAACTTGTTCTGAAGGCTGGATTCCAGACTTTCATGTTTCTCTCTTTAGCTGGTATGGAGAATAAGGGTATCCAATACCCCATGTGGCATCTCTAAGCTCAAATAGCTTCATGTTCTTCTCTAGGACAGAATAGTTAATCTTCTCACTTTTAGGTCTTCTGTAATTGAATGCATATCTCACCCAATTCACTTCTATCTAGTTGGACAAGATAGTGAATTGTTCTCTAGTCTGTTCTTCTTCCATAAAAATGGTTTGAAATAAGGTTGTGATTTATCTACAGTAGATACCTATAGGCATCTTCCAAGTACTTGCCTTCACATAAAAGATGTCTTTATATCAATCATGATGACATTACCATTATGAAGTAACCCCCTTCAGTTAGCACACTGAAGGGGCTACCTGCATGACCTGACATTTGCTGATGTACTGCCTTCAGGGTAAGGATGCCTGTCAAGATAGTAAGCAATACATATACTGTCTCAAAAGCAGAATGAATAGGGAAGAAGTACTTGACTTACCCACAGGCTTCTGTACATTACCTTGGTTGGGAAATCTTTCTTTGTCAGCAGCATAGTGTCCCTAAGCAACTTGTCACAGGGAAGAAAAAAAAAAAAAGGGAAACAGATATGTATGATCCATCTAGCACAGAATGTTTTTAATGAAAGTATTGTGCCTCTAAATGGCTGCTATCCATTATCTACTCTTTAAAAAGGATGAAATATCATGTTGCTCTCACCCAATATGTGCCAAACAAAGGCACAATAAAAATGGCATTGAAATATATGAGCTTTTTGACAATAATATTAGTTACATCTTATAACCTGACCTTTCTGCTGGCAGGGACATTCACTAGGGTGTTCTAAGAGGGCAAGCATTTTCACTAGTATGAAAATTCATTATAACAGTCATGCAATAAAGAAACATCATTCTTTCCTGACTGACAATTTTTCTTCTCCATACATTATCTTCAGTGTTCATGTCTGCTCCCAAATGTCAAAAAATATCCTATAAAGTTTCTACAGTATTGAAGGAATTGCTGGGATAAACACAAACTTGTAAGTAACCCATCATGGCTGCTGCTGGTCTTAAGACCATGGGTCAGTACTTACAAAGAGTGCTCATAAGTATCCCTAATCAAGATGAAATTTAAAAGCTCTATCACTCATGGTCATAGTTTTAAGAGACAACGGATTTAAGAACTATGCTTCAGGAAAAGCACTGCCATGGAAAGAGACCTGGGGGACCTGGTCAGTGGAAAGTTACATATAATTCAGCAATATGCCTTGACAGCCAGTCAAGGGAGGGGATTATCCCTCTCTGTTCTGTGCTGGAGTGGCCTCACCTTGAATATTGTGTGCAGTTTTGGGTACCACTGTTAATCTGTTAGAGAGCATCCAAAGAAAGGCAACAAAGATGGTGAAGGGCCTTGAGGGGAGGCAACTTGGTCCCTTCAGCCTGGAGGAGACTGAGGGGAGACCTCATTACAGTCTGCAGGTTCCTGGTGAGGGGAAGAGGAGGGGCAGACTGTGGAGACCAATGACAGGATGGAAGGAAATAGCCTGAAGTTGTGTCAGGGGAGTTTTAGGTTGGACATTAGAAAAAGACTTCATCTGAGGGTGGTTGGATGCTGGAATTGGCTCCCCAGAGAAATGGTCACACAGCACCAAGTCTGACAGAGTTCTGGAAGTCTTTGGACAATACCCTCAAGCACATGGTGGGATTGTTGGGAATGGTGCTGTACAGGGTCAGGGATTGGACTCCTTGTGGGTCCCTTCCAACTTAGCTTATTCTGTGATTTTGTGATTCTGTGAATACAAACTAGTGCGATACAAATTCAAAAAAACTTGAATAGGGAAGTGATTGCTCCCCAGGACTCAGCACTGGTGAGACCTTACCTCAAGTACTGTGTTCAGTCCTGGACCCCTCAACTCAGGAAAGGCACTGAGGTGATGGAATGAGTCCAGAGAAGTACAACAGAGCTGGTGAAGGGTCTAGAAAGTCATATGAGGAGTGGCTGTGGGAGCTGAGGTTGTTTAACCTAGAGTAAAGGAGGCTGAGGGGGGACCCTCTACAACTTCCTGAAAGGAGATTGTAGCCAGATGGGGATTGGCCTTTTCTCTTAGGCAATAGCAACAGAGGAAGTGGCCTCAACCTGTACCAGGGGAGGTTCAAGTTGGATATCAGGAAGAATTTCTTCACTGGAAGGGTTGTCAGACTTGGAATGAGCTTTCCAGGGAGGCAGTAGAGCCACCATCTCTGGAAGAGTTCAAGGAACAACTGGAACTGGCAATTAGTGCTATGTTTTTGTTGACATGCTGGTGATCAAAGCATGGACTTGATGACCTTGAAGATTTTTTCCAGCTTTAGTGATTCTATCATTTTAAACCTCTTTCTCCTGCTGAGATAACTGCAATTTGTTATTCACTTGTACTACTTCTAGATAATATTTCCTAAATTAACTTAATGGATTTGTTGCTTAAAAAAATCCAGCCAATCTAGCCAAACTATGGTGATTCATAAAGGAGGAAAAAGAGTAGTATGGCATTGTCCACTTCTGCTGCTTCTTTAATACAATGTTGATAAGTCTTCTGCAAACTCTCATACCAGGTGCTGGAGGTCCACATTACATTTGCATATGTGTCCATGTGATTTTGTAAACAGAACGGGAAAACTGAAGCATGGAGTGCATAGTCTGCTATACGAAATATAGAAGAAAAAGTATCCTCAGTGGTCAGGGGTAGTGATTGAAGACAATGTTCCAGGCTGTGTTTCTGTCAGCAGAATCACTATGGTCAGGACAAAATTTTTCCACAATGTAC
The DNA here is from genome assembly GCA_024734555.1 of Trochalopteron elliotii. Classification (NCBI taxonomy): domain Eukaryota; kingdom Metazoa; phylum Chordata; class Aves; order Passeriformes; family Leiothrichidae; genus Trochalopteron; species Trochalopteron elliotii. Next base: position 5,916,268 of record JANPWX010000067.1, on the reverse strand, counting down.
AAAAAACTGAACGGCGCAGGGATTAGATTCTTTTCACCTGATTCTCCAAATGGATCTTAAAATGTCCTTGACTTTATGACTGCAGTTTAGTTGATACAGGACTCTAATCAATTAATCACATTTTCCTGTTCGACTTTGTTTTGGCCTATTAGCCATGTAACACACTGGTTGCTCTTTAAGGAATAAAGTAAAAGAGGGATTAGATTAGCTTTTGCCCAAGAATCAAAAATCTTCTCCTAGTTTCATTAAGTATGGAGAAGGTGGTCCCACTCAGTGCTGTTATTTCAAAGTGATGATTTTTGCAGTATAAAAAAATCTCTAATGAATTTGTTGGAAAGTAAATATGAATGTGAATAGACGTGGGAGTTTTAATGTTTTTATTACAAAGGAAGAAGAAAACTGTAAGTAAAAGCTCATTCTGAGGAAGAAATGAAATGACAGCAGCAATAACTATTTTTAGCAGACAAGAAAGGAAATGGGTTGGACCAAACAAAAAATGGAAGTTCCTAAGTGTATGAAATTTCTGGGGAAGGAAATGATAACTTTGGAAATTAAAAAAAGAGACTGGCAGCATTAGAAGCTGCAAAGGAGTTTATGAATATGAAAAAAATTTCTAAAAATACCTCTTAAAAAACCAGATATTAAAATTATTTATACTAATAGAGAAAAAATGTTTACAGGACATGTTTTTATTTATGTCACATTGCTATTATCATTTCTAAACCATAAAACCATTTTCTAAACCATTAAACACTGTAACGGGTATGCTGCTTCCTATAGCAGACTTTCACAACTTAAACCTGTGTTAGAGTATGCTAATTTATTTGAACGCTAAACTCACAGGAGTCAATTTTTTGTACAATAAAGATGGCAATGAAAATATGGAATAGTTCAAGGATACAGAAATTGCAGGCAATTTATGCAAAGAAAAAGGAAAGGGCAAAGATTAGAAGATAAGGATATAGACAAGTATATATTTTCAGTTCTGTTCCTGACCATAGCACCACCTGCAAAGGCCGATGCTTTGTATCAAACAAGGCAACCCAGCCACATCATAGCAATATTAAGGTTTGAGCTGCTTTTCTTCAATATTGTACCAGTATTCAGAAGGAATACAAATAAAGGGAAAACTATATTATCCTGACATTAGTTCTAAGTAGCCTATTGCTACCAATTCAAAGTACTGTTTCTCTGTCAGCTAATAAACAACTACTACAAAGAAAATAAATCTTGTCAAAAGAAGATTAATTTTCTTTTTAGAAGATATTAAGAGACCTTTAGTTGTGCAGTGGATACTTTCAATAGCAGTCATGGTATACTGTAACTATATTTTCTAGGTAGCAAATCTCTGTATAAACTTGAATACTGTTAGCTGTAATTACCAGCTGGATGTGCAGGTGAGCATAACATTATGTAAATAGAATACAAATATAAAATTTAAATAATTCACTACATTAACAGCTTGATTAATGAAAATCATAATGTCAGAGATCTACCAGGACACAAAAGTCACCAGTGGCCTCAAGCCAGGTAATGTTTTGCACTTCTCCCAGAGGTTCATTGCTAACACTACTTACATAAGTTGATGAACAATTAATTTAACACATTTAAAACAACACATTAAAAAAAAATTCCAGTAAACTACAAAGGAGTCTGATAAAAGTGTGCAATGTTAGACTCGAAGAATTCATAACATCTCTGTAGAATGGAAGATGGCCTATTAAGGTAGGTAGGCACCAGAGAGTGGTTGTCAGTATGCAGACATCTCCCCTGACTACTAAAAATCCATCCAGAGAGCGTATTTCTTTTCATAGTAGCTCCAGTGTAACCCTCCATAGGAGATATGGGGCTGGTCATAATTTCAAGTAGCAACACTAGGAAAGAAGTGGTCTTCAAATTTTCTTGTTCCATGAAAGATCTAAGTGAACCAGTTAAGCTTGAGTGTGTCTCTAGTGTAGTGCAAGGTTCTCAGGTTTGTGGAAATTTATTGCTGTTTCTAGCAGTTGATTGTAACAATTCTATGGGAAATATCACTCTATGCTATTACAAATTGTAACACCATCAAGATCAGTTATTCTTACAATTTTTTCCCTCTGTGTTTTTCTAATTATTTAATTGAGATTTTACTGGCATCAGTGCATATATACGTCATGCATACTGCTAGATACGCATGTTAAAATTATCTCAAATGTTAGTCAAAAATACAGGATCCACTGAGAAATACTGAGTCTTTTGAGAAAGACTGAAAAAATTACCAAATAAAGTGACTTGAGTCCAAGGCTGTATGACTTCCTCAAACATAAATTAAAAATAACATCAAACACTCTTTTATGCTATTTTAAATCCTTATAGTTTTGTCTTTTACCTATTCAACCATCCAATGACAGAAAACACTGACATATTATGTGACATTTTTAAACTAAAGATAAGCCTCCTAGCCACCATAAAATATGAGCTTAAAATCACCATACCTGTAGGCTGGAGTCTAAGCAATTGATCTAAAAACTATTATCTTCCAGCAGCAGTGGAATTACAGCTGCTCTGAGGTAAGGATAGCATCTAATTCTCCAGTATTAATCCACACATCCTTTACACTGCACAGATTACACAGGGCTGTCAGGACTGGAGTGAAACTACAGCAAGTCAGATTTATGCCATGCTAAGTTGTAAACAGAGTGTTTGAACTTTCATATATCTCTTTGAATGCCCACCTGTGCACTGGTTTTGCCGGCAAATAAGTCCCTTTGTACAGGAAATAAATGTTCCAGGTGGTATATCCATTACTTAAATCAACAGTCCTACAATGTAAGTTGGAAATGTTGCATTAACTTTTGTCAGATTGTTCAGAAATTCATTATCCTAAACTGAAAAGACTTTAACTGCTGAACATAGCATGCTTCACATCTTGAAGACTAGCAAAGGATCAAAAATTCCAGCCAGCCAGCAGTTCCCAAAAAAGTGATTTTGCTTTCACAGTGTATTCTCCTTTCCATCCAGAATTTGATGGATGTCTCTTCAAGTTTTGGACCAGATGGAACAGTACCTGATTATAAACTGATCTACATAATAATAATAATAATGGTCACAGGTATATGCAGATATATACATGTATGAAAATAATCTATATACAAATTTGCTATCAAAATAAAATAGGAAAAAACAGCTTTCTTTAAAAATTACTGTGAGATCTGGTCTTTATGATGAGAGATAATTAATAACCTTTCTAACCTACCTTCAAATACTTTGTTACCATTAAAGCCATAACATTAAAAGAATTAACACAGAAGACACTAAACCCAAAAACATGTATGTGCATGCTGTTAGCACTATTATTTACCAGTAAGCTTCTAGATTCCTTTCATGATACAATTCCATGCAGTACACTTTGGTTACTATGAGAACAAGAGATATATGAATACAGGACTGTTTTTTTGAAGTTTTTTTCCCCTCACACAGAACATTCTTCCCCTAATTATTAAAAACTAAAGCAACTTGGTAGAGTGACACTGATTCAAGTAAAAATTCCTAGAACATAGTTTGTAGAATATTTCTAGAAACAGGAATAAATTTCTTAAGAAGTTCAAATGCATGCTAATGAAGAGAGACAGCATTCAAGATTTTATTTCCATGTGCTATCACGCATGCAAATCACAGAATTATAAAGAGTGCACCTCTCCAAGCCATGTGCTGCCAGCTTTTCCAGGGGAATGCCATAGAAGATGGTGTCAAAGGCTTTCCTGAAATCCAAGTAGGCTCATCTACTCAATGGGTCACCCAGTCTTGAAAAGAGATCAGGTTGTACAGGCAGGACCTGCCTTTCCTAAACCCACTGTCTCGGCCTAATCCCCTGGTTGTCCTGTGTGCGCTGTGTGAATGCACTCAAGTTAATCTTCTCCACAACCTTCTCTTGGGATCATGGTCAGGCTGACAGGCCTGCAGTTCCCCAGACCCTCCTTCCATCCCTTCTTGTGGATGGGTATTACATTAGTCAACCTCGAGTCATCTGGGACCTCTCTGATTAGCCAGGACTGATAATAAATAATGAAAAGCTGCTTAGCAAGCTCTTCTGACAGCCCCCAAGGTACCCTCAGGGGAATCTCATCTGGCCCCATATGGCACACACACCTTTACAGAAACCAGAGAAAGTATTCAAAGTAAATTAAAAATCTCAGAGAAGGGAGGGGCATTAGTGGTCAAAGTTATTTCAGTGAACGTGAGAAAAATGTGCTACAAAATGTATTTCTCACTGGTAGTTTTATACTTGCCTCACTCCATATGAAGCAAGAGGTGTGTTCTTGAGGTCATATAAATGTGCTAGAAACTGTAATGTCCTAAAGTAAAGAAACCAGGGGTCTTCATTTATTAATACATTTTCTGGAAAATATGATGCATAATAGAATTTCCATGAGTTTCACCTTTAGTGGCCATCCCGACACTCATCCTAATCAAGATCTGCAGTTCTTAAATTCCTGTCTTCATGTATCAGCTGCCTCCACAAAAACCTAAGAGAAAAAAGGAAATCTTCTGAGCTGCAAAATGCTCTAACGTGAAAAAACTTTCCTCTGATATAACTGTAGAGCTGTTGGTTTTAACTTCTTATAATTTTGAAGTAATATAATGAACATCCAAGCTCCATGATACTTATTGCATGGTACAAACTCAGATCCTGCAGTCACATATGAGCAGACTCTTCTAAGGTAAAAGGTCATGGTAGGAAGAAAGGCAGAAAACCTCAATTTATTGGTAAAGAACATAATGAAAAAGTGTTCAAGATAGACAATATCAACTATTTGAGAATTTGAAAAAGCCCCATCTTCTTTAAAGAAAGAAAATTTAATTTCCCTATTATATTAATGATAATATGTTAATATATTAATTGTAATATAATTACAATTTACAACACAAAAAAAATTAAAAATTGGAAGCCATAAAAGCCACCTGATGTTTGAAAAGGACAGTGACAAACACCAGGCATACCTAGTCATATTCATTATGGGCAGCTGAAACAGCATGGCCTTAAAACCCTTTGAAAGCAAAAGTGGAAAAGAGGGAAATGACAATTTGTTGCAAATTTGTCTGAAAGTGAATAAAATGAAACTTGAGAGTGAAAGTATAGCAATATTTTTCCATTAAAGGAAAACACTTCAGGACTCTTTCATTTTCAGATAATTTGCCAAGACCAGTACGCAACAGTAACACTATTAGTGCTTGAGACTGATCTCAGTGAGTCTCACAGAGGGGCTCCCACAGTCTCTGTCACCTTACAATGACAGAAGAGATAAACACAGCTTCCTCAAATGCTTCATGTGTGTTTCATCTTCACTGTTCTGTTGGGAAAACATTTTGACCTTTCCTTTGCACAATTTGTTCTAGAGTTTATACCTGTTACAGTCTGTACTTTTGCAACATTGCTGGGAGTTTTATTCTGCCAGCACATATACAATGTTTGCCTCTCACATTTTCTCAAATGAGGAATTTTTGTAAAATCTCTCTGTTGCCTTTAAACAACCCTGTGACTGCCTTTTCTTAACATTGGCTGAAGGATAACAGCCGTAGCATCAGAAACAGCAAAGGTCAGCTCCAGATAGCCAGAAGGGACTCCTGAATCTACATTGGTGGTTTTATTCTCCCAGTCAGAATTTCAGGCTTACCAAAGGCCATGTCCAAACAATTTCACTGTCCAAGATTCCTGGAGCAGTATAACTTAATTTGGACAAGTTCAGTAGATAAACTCAAGGGTCACTTATTGGCTTCCACTAATACTAGGGACTGAACTCCATATTAAGAGCTGGTTCTGAATATCCTCTTAGAAGAGGAGAAGGGAGGAGTTATTGTCCATTTTTGTAGACGAATCTTTGTATTAAGTAGTGACACCACTCAACCAGCTCTACCCATGTCCCAGGTAGATATTTTCAGAGTTTGATGAACAACAGATGTTCTCTATAAAATGCAGCAACTGCCATAATTTTCTATTCAATCCAGCAAAAAATAAGTGATAGCAAGACAGGAGCCGGTCATATTTCAGAGCAGATAATAGCAAGTTAGTGGTGTTGGTATTGTCTAAATTTAATAGGAGTCTAGTACAAAATCCAATATATGGTTTTACAAGTTTCAGTATCAACATAACAATGATTTTTTTCCAAGCATAACCATTTTTTCCCTTCACAATTTTAAGACAGACTGAAACACTGAAAAACACCCAAACAAACCCAAAACCTTAGCCCAGTATTCTAGACCTTGGTACACTTATGTATACATATTATTAATGACTGAGGTTACTCACACCTTGATTCAAAAAAGAATAGCATATTTGCAGAATTAACATACGGCACATAATCTGGCACATCTGGCCCTTACAGGTTAGATCCTTGCACTACATCCAAGAAAGGTGATATACAGCCAACTCAGGCATACAAGACAGTATATGTGCATTAAAGTGATACTACACCCAATGTGATGAGTACTGCTTCCAGCAGCTATTTGGCACAGTAATATCATTACAGTACACTTTACAAAGGAGAACATTACTGCTGCATACTCTGTTACACTGGGTGTAGAAAAGCTCAAAAAGTCTCTTGCTCCTGTAATAATGAACATATTTCTGTAACAAATATAGATGTGCTTAACATGAAGCAAGAGGTACAGTGGGATAAAACACTGAACACATTTGCCCTAGCATTGAAAAGTATACAGAAGGCAAAGTAGAATACCTACAAGCCATACATTTAAGAGATCTCTGCATATGCCCAGACCTTCCTCTCACAGAGGGAGACTGTGCATTTCAAAATGCTTGCTAACTTTACAGTGAAGCAATGGCCAAATGTAGTTGAAACTGACTCTTCCTAAAGAATAAGTAGGAGATTGAAAACATTTATTCACATATTTAAGTCCTGCAGGAGGAAATAAAGTGAGAGGTTGTGCTTGTTTGCATTGCTACAAGTAAGGACTTTACAGTTATGGACATGTAGTGTCACAATTTGATTGACAGATCTCTTGAATTAGTAATTATTTAATTCACTCCAATCTAATAGATAAACTTTATATTTACATATATAAATATGTATTTATATATATATTACAATACAATATATTAACTTTATATTTACTATAGACATATCAGAAAACCCCTGAAGTCTGTTGTAACAAACTGAGGATATGTTACCGCATTATACACAAAATTTTATTTGCAAAGCTTGCAAAAAGACTTAGTAGCTTTTAAAATAAATTTATTGCTGGAACTGCAATGCTAAGAAGAAATTAATATCCAGAAATACAGTATACTAGTTGAATTACTTTGTTTGGATATGTATTAAGGAATTATATCTGACCGAGTTAACTAATGGAAGAGTTGCTTATACTAAACGAGAGACCTACACTGTCATAGTTCTTCCTATGAGTATTTGTATTTCTTTGGTTCATATGGGCCTACAAGAGAAAACTTGTCTCTAGTCTAGGCAACTTCCATGTCTTGTTTAGCTACACATAAGTCTTAACTACTCTCTTGAAGAAATAATGTAGCCAACTCTAGAATTAGTTTTGGTTAAACATGAGAGTTTTAACCATTGTTAAAAACAATGAGGTTTTTGTCAGACTACTTTTGTGTAGGAGCCTTGAGAAAACTTATATGTGAAAGCTTTTTTTTTCAGCTTGACAATGGAACCTGTGTCAGTCTAGACAATGGGAATAGAATTTCATGTCAGACAATAGAAGAAGCTCTGAGATCCTTGTTTGAGGTCTGTTCAGATTCAGGTTCTGATAACACACTTCTCACCATCTGGGTATCTGGGTCAGAAAATTGGCTACTGCCGGCCAGAGTTTTGCAAAACCTTTTACAATTTAGGTAGTAACTATGTGTTGGATAAAGGAAATTAATCTGCATTTTACTAGCTTAGTTGTGTGCCATTACCAAACTATGCAGAGCATTCAGTTGGTCAAAAAGGCTATAAAGATAAAAATTTTCATACTTATGGAGACCCTATCTATGTGTTCTCTTTGGGTGTTTGAGACCAAATCCAAGTTTATATCATACAAAAGAGGAATAGGAAATTTGAAATTCTAAGATATTTTCTATATGCTGGAGGAATACCCCAGACCAGAATATTTGGTCTAATAAACTCTCTTTTTCTTGAAAATGCCATCAGTCTACCTTAATTCAGAAGTGCAATTTTGTTGTCTCTAAATGTTTATAAGTACTTAGGAAACCGCTTCTGATGCAATTCTGTTTCTGAGAAAGATTCTATGCAAGCAATAAAACAGCTAGTTCTCCTAGCTATTTCTTGCTACTCCTAGCAATCAGCTGGCAATCTATTGATTGGGATATTTATTTATATTTTTTTTTCCCTGAGGGGATTTACCCCGGAACTCCTCCTACCTAAAATTTTCTGTTACTGAAAAAAAAAAAAACAACTGCATTTTTCATCTGTATTCTCTAATACCAAGATATATTGGAATGCTGAGGAGCTGAGCAAGAAGATTATTTTGCATTTATTCCTATCTACAGGTATAGATCTTCATGTTATATTTTTTCTTTGTTGTAAACCTTTCCAGTAGTCCACTTGAGAAATACTATTTCTGTTTTCTTCAATTTGAATGTGTTTGCAGGGTTAGAACATTATTTTATTCAGTAGAATAACTCTTGATTTATACAAGTGTAAGATAAGCAACTCTATAAAACAAGCATTACCATAAAAAAAGAAATTATCTATCACTTTGTAATGCTAACATGGAAGCATCTTGCAACACTCTAAAGTTTGATCAATTCATGCTGTAATAATTGAGCATTGCTATAAGTTATACCTAGAGTACCATAAATTTATTGATTATAGAAAACCAGAGAATTATTTTCTTTACAATCACCTATTCACTTTAAGTTATTTTAAATTGATATTTGTTTCACAACAGAAGGATGTCTAAGATTATAAGTACTTTAAAAAATCTAAATAAAAACAAGTATTCCCATTTAAAACCCACTAAAGTATAATTTCTGTATGACATATATTCTGTCATATGTTTCATGCGTGGTATATTCTTATAATTGTTATCAACAATATTAGCTGATTTCTGCAAGTTCCAGACCTTGAATTAAATTTCTGTGCAAGACAGCTTTTTCAAGAAAAGAGTCACTATCACCTGATATTCATGACATAATTCAGAAGAGTCTGCTTCACATGCAGCTAAATCTTTCTGAATCTAAATATAGACAATATTATTTAAGCTCCTTTAATATTATTTTGTTTTAGTGCAAGACTAGCCTTGCGAGTTACAAGCGAGGCATGCTGGGTTTTAATGTAATGTACAGTGTTCTGGTCTAGACAGCTAACGAGAAATTTGGGTTAATGTGTGTCATAAATATGTGAATTCTTTGGGGTCTAGTAAAAACTGCTTATGGAGATGCAGAAGTTATATGTTTTTATAAAGTAGTATTGCTACTTTATAAAAAGTAGTACTTTTTATAAAGTACTATATTACTACTTATATTATTAGTAATATTCATATATTACTACTACTAAAGTAGTATTACTATTACATAAATACTTATAAAGAAGTATTTATGTTCCCTAAATATGGGAACATAAACAGATGAAACCATGTAAAGGATCAGGGTAATTGTTCATGTTCTTTTCCTCAACAACCTGTAGGTGGTTCTAATTACTTTATGACTTTATATTTGATCTTCAATCATTTTGTATAATTAGGATGCTTAAACATGACTATTGAGTATATATTTCTGTTCATTAACACAATTATATCTACAAAGTTTTGTTTGGTTGGGTTTTTTGGTTTGGTTTTGTTGTTTTTACTTTTTACAGTCAAAGGGGGAAAATAGAAACAAAAGACTTTGAAGTGCTATGCACATATTACATGTTGGTTCCAAATAATCTCTTTGTTTTCAACTTAGTCAACATATAAATATTTACTTAAATGCTTACCTAAAAATTTAAATATTTACATATTGTTTTTATCAATATTAGTTGCTGTGTTCTAGTGCAGAATAATCTTGAAAGCAGAATCAAGCACTTTACAATAACATAGTCAGGGAATAAAAATGAAGGAATCTTCAAATTTCTGAACTCTGCCCAACTTTGTTAGTTCAACATTCATGAACTAGTCAGCTTCATCCAGGATCAATGAGACCTACCTGCAATGCAAAATGGAACATTAGGCAGAGACCAAAAACTAGTGAAGACCAGAATTAAAAAGCTTCCATTGATACACTACAGGGCTCAAGCAAGCACAAATGGTAACACCCTGGCTGCAGGCTTGGATATGTTGCTTTCAAGACAGCAGTTAATACTGCTGCAGAGTGCTGCATTTGCAGAACTGTAGCCCTGGTTCGTGCCTGACATGTTTTGGTTTCTGAAATTCCTTTCCCAGGGAACTTTCTGTAAACAAGAGACATGTTTTGGTAATGGCAAGAATGTTTACATATTTTTACCTAGGAGGGGCTTCTCTTGATGTCACTCTGGTCTAACCAATGTGATTGAAGAGGTTTGTCTTCTTGTCACCAATCGAAACGCTCCCAGAAACAAAGGAGTCACTTTTTCATCCTTCTGAAGTTGGAGTCTTTGTGTCGTGGTGTACAATGGAGGTACGCCGCAACCTCCATCTTTGCTCAGCACTGATTCTGATGACTTAATGTAGCTCCTGTGTGCAGTAATATCCCAGCAAGCTGGGTATGGATTGTTCATGGCTGAATCCTTTATCAACAGTAGCATTATTGAGTTCCTCTGTGGCATTCCCCCAGACATATTTAATAAGCTAGACCTTTCATTGTGAATACCTGTCACTCTTCAAGCAATAAAAGTTCACTACACTAACCTTGCTACACTTAACTACACTTGCCTAACCATGTATTTCAACACTCTCCTAAGAGAAACTGTACACTCCCCTTCTGCATTCTCTCCTTCGGTCACTGTAGTCCTTTGGAGTACCAGACTTTGCATCTCTGCCATAGCTAAGGGACCATTTCTATTTCTCTTTAGGCTGTTGATGATATTCTGAGGGTGTATACAACTTTTTGAATATGTTACTCATCATAGTAAAATGAGAATGATTTAGATATGATTTCATCTGGTGAAGTAATTGTAAATATTTCTAATGAAAGCATGAACAAATGTTTGCATTTCTGTATTTAACAGTCTCCGAAATGTGATTTTATGTCACAGGCAGTTTTCTGTTAGAAATTAAAAGGAAATATAATGAATTATTTATGCTATTGCAAGTCATTTTTGGGTAGTGATAATGGACTTCAGAGATCCCAATTTTTCTTCCTGTATCTGGTCAGCTATGAACAGAACCTGGTTCATACCAAGGTTTCAGATTGCGCAAACCTGAAACAGAGGAGGAAAGAAAGAATCTCTCTGCTTCATTTAAGCTAGATGTACATTTAAAAAACAAACAAACAAAAAAAAAATCAGTGACTTCCTCACCAAAAATATCTTTAAAATGCTAATTCACTGCTAGTATTTAAATGGAGTAATGTCAAATAAAGTAGTTTAAAATGTTTGCAATCTCTCCAACACAATTTTTTTTTAGTTTTAGTTCCCTTTAGTTGCTGTTATAATTATATTTACATAAGAATATCATACATTTACAAAAGCCAGTGATGGTTTTCCAGAATTGTGCGGGTAGAAATTACTCTCCCATTTGACCTTTTTGACTGTCACACCACCAAACAGGACCTTCTAATATCCAGCTATTAAATGAGTCATCACGATAATAGTGCAGCATAGCAGGAACTGATTGGTTATTGTGTTGTGGGGCCAGTTTCAGGAGCAATCTGTGGACGATTTCTGTCGAGGACAAGGTTTCAGATTTTGAACTCTGCTGGTTAAACAGAGTTACTGCTGTGAGTCTTTATTAAGGTTGAACAAGTAGAATCTGCTGATCTGCCAGTTGTTCCAAAAGATTGTGCTCCCGTTGTGAGAATACTTCACCTCTTTATGCATGACTGACCTTCTAGTGGGATCCTGCTGTGAGATGTGAATGTGGCCATTGCAAACAGACTGCCAGCAGAACTCTAAGCAATGGATATGGGAGCCAAACTTTTGCAATTATGGGCAGCAATACTGAATTATATAGTCTGTTTAAAAATTACCACATCATTTCAAAAAACCTGCAATTATTTACTTGGTTTCCTAGCTAATTTCTATTATTGTAGACATCAAATAACTTTAATTGGCCAAATCTATTTATGGGAAGGTTTTTATATGTTTCAGACAGAAATCCATATATAGTCATTGCACTAATTATTTCCTTCTAGATTTTTTTTCCTGTGAAACATACAGCTCTCAAAGAGAATGCTGCATTACAAACACATTTTCTTGGAGTCCATCATAAGAAATTTTTATACTTGGCCAGTTCTTTCTCTGTGAGATGGTGATAAAAACTTTTTTTTGGTAAATTTTATTGCAGATAACCCACCAAAAATAACCAACAATTTGAATAAGAATTAACACTCTTTTATGCATTTCTCTCATGATGTCTCCTGTGCTATAGTCCCTAGAGACCATAGTTCCATTTCTGGAAGACCTAACTGTTGATGGTTGCACAGAATGGAGGAATATCTTCCAGCTTTTTCCTTGCCAGAGTGAATGATGGTGACAGTTTACACTTGCAGTGTTCCTGCATGGAAAATTATATTCTCAATTATGTGCATCTGAACTCTTCATTATTGATGCAAAATGCTGGTAACTTGAGAAGAATTACTGAATTTGGCAAATTAGACACACTTTGCAAACCTATAATATACAATTACGTATGTGACAAACCAAGAACTTGTACTTGGTTTGTTTTTTTTTTTTTTGTTCACGTATATTTTTCTTTTGTTTACAGTGGAAAAAATACATCTTAGAGATATATAATTCCTTAGTTAAAATGAAAAATAAAATTCTTCTGTAGAAATAAAACAGGTGACTGAAAAACAAGTTTGTAAGGGATAAGAAATAGCAGCATAATTTTATGAAGTAATAAACACATCTCTGCTTGCATGACTATATGTATCCCTCATGAACACAGAGTGTTAACTGTTTTCCAGGCAAGGAGAGTGCATGATCAGCAACTTAATTGCTTAAGGGTAAGTGCGTAAGTGAATATGCAGATCTAAACCCGCTTTTAAAACTTCTAAGAGACACTCCACACTACCTATGTATTTTAAATAGTACAGGATGGAGTCACAGCCTGGGACAATATGTATGATTCTGATCTTTGACATATTCCCTCATTTTTTTTATTATATTTCTGTTGCCATTATTCAGCACCAGGATTTGGTGAGAAAGATTTTCATTAATTAATCTGATTTTAAACTATGTTCCTGTAACATATATCCAAAATATCATTTGTGGGAGGTAATTTTGACATACAGAATGGAGATTTAAATGCAAATCATGACATGACTATTTAGCTGACTTGTCTCTTTTCATTTAATTATGGATCTTTATTTCATGACCTTTCCAGTTTTAAACCATGTGTGTATGTTCCCTTTACTTTTTATCTTCATCTTGTTTTTAAAATATGTCAAATTTCAAGTAGGTCCTTATCTGAATTATCCTATATTCTATCATTAAGTCACCAATAAAATCCAATACAATTATCCTTTTGTCTCTGTTTCACATTTTTTTTACATAAAAATCTGTATTTTGTGCTGATAATGACTGTGCCTATTTCCCATGAATGTGACATTTACATCTCTGGGTAGAATTAAGAGGCCTGCTTGTCTGTCAGTTTGGCTATGAGCTGTAGAATGGAAGTGAATTGGCTCTCAAGTGCTGGAAGTTTTACTGTAATTGCACGGAGCTCAAAGTCAAACTTAGAAAGGAATTGCAGAAGAGCCGGAGGAAAGATCTAACATTCCCTGTGGTTTTGTCAGGTATAATGCAATTGAGTTAATTGAATCAATTTTAACTATCTCACATAAATTTCTGCAGTAATCACCTCCTGTACTCAGTTGCTAAGATTCGGTTCACATTCTGTTTACCAGAGCTGCACTTTGTGGGAGCACTGTGGTAAGTCTGGACACTTGATTTCTGAAATAAGCTTTCCCTGATTTCAATAAAATGCACAACAAAAAGTATATATATTTTTTTTCAATTTTATTTATATGAATATATTTTATGGGTGTTTTTTATGGCTTTATTTTTGTGTTATTCTTTCTGATTCAGAGTTACATTTCATGCTCTTACAAGTTTCAGGATTCATTCTGAAGATATCATTTGTTGGTGATAGAGAATTCTATACATGTAACATAATTTGATTGTTAGGAGAATTCTATACATTTAACATAATTTAATTGTTAATAGACTGTGAAGTCATTAACTAAGTTACTTGCAGGATTACTAATAAAAATGTATTTATATTTCCCCTCTTTTCTGGCCTATTACAATTAGGAGAATAACCATCGTCTTTAGAAAGGAGTATCTAAAGTATTATAAAGCGGCTCGTTCGTGGGGGTGCTATCGCCGGCTAGCAGTCCCCCAGGCCAATTTATAGAAGTTTGGTGGGTCCTCCAAACAGCTGGCTGAAGCATGGATTTAGGCTTGGAAGAAGGAAGCATGCTCTCTCTTTGGGTTAGGAAGGATGTTTATTCTGGGCAGTCCATGTGGCAGGGGCTTTGCCAGAGCCCCTGTCTCCACATGGAGAGAGCATGGAGAGCGAGAGAGAGACTGGGCCTCCTGTGTCGCTTTTTCCAGGTCGGGGCCCGGGCGGGGAAACGCTCTGACCCAATGGGGAAGGGAAGGGGGTGGGGTTACATCAGGAAGATACCAGGTACATCAGGGGTAGGAATGGGGGGGTGAAAGGAACATACCAAGTACAGACAAATAACAAAATACAATACAAATTCAAAAACCTGAAACTCACGCCGCTACAAAGTATGTTACATATTGATAGTTTATTGATACAACTTTCACAAATGTTGTATGTTCTGTTTGTTGCCATTTAAATCCTGAATTTTTTCATTAGCTCTCCTGAATCAAGAAGATTATCAGGGTGGTACTGACATTTTTGATTTTTAGTGCCCATTTATTCCTGTTAAATTAATAGAACAGGTATAATCCTTCCAGCTCCCATGCTGGAGTTTTGAGCTTGGATAATGAGAACCTGTATGATGAGATCCTTTAAAGAGCTAAATTACAGCTAAGTAATTTTCTCTTTCAGGTATAATATTGCAATCTCTTGAGTTTGGCAGTACCATCATTAAATATGCAGATATGTTACTATGGTGCCACCTTTTCCTTCAAAGTGAGTTTCAGGGATAACTGAAAAACTTAAAGCTTCAGTACTATCTCATTCAATTTCAAAAAGGAAAATTGCAAAGGAGTTAAAACATGACTATCAAAATCTTCTGAACCTAAACAGAAGAGTTTTATCAAGGTACATTTTATTCAGTTCTTTTTTTTTTTTTTACATTAACTCTATTTTCTTTCTTTAATTCATAGTTTATCGCTGTCATTCCCTACATATATATCTCTGTGCTTGGAGCTTCTTCTTTTAATTAATTAAATGCATCTGTCATTAGTTATTTATCTTAAAAAGCCAAAGAATGTGTTAATAAGTCTTCTAGAGTAATGTGTCAGTTTATGAAGTCCATTAACTTTCTATTACTTTTTGCATACTAACACTCATTATAAAATTATTTCCCCTGATCTTGAAATCCAGTTTAAATTCCAGCCATGAATTTTCAGTGATGGAACATGTTTTTAATTGCTCTGTCTTTCTATGCTTGGTCCAGAACTGAGATAAGAAGTTGCATGTTATCTTTTTAATGTCTCTTTCACACATTTTTAATCACAAATGATCAATATGAGAAAAAATTCATAGTTATGAGACTTAAAGCTTTCAGAAATAAAGGTTCTTCTAGAATTTGTTATTATTTCAGATGTATTGTTACTGACATTTTCTTACAATTATTTCATTAAAACTTTCTTAGTTCCAAAGGCTATGAGTACAAAGCCCAACAGACTTTCCAAAATTATTCCCTTATGTCATATTTTGTCTCTGGTCCACAGAGAAGAAATATCATCCTCCTTTGCTAGCTCTCTTGAAGAATGCCACTTTTATTGTTGCAATGTCAGGACTGCATATGCGTATAATGAGATTTACCATGCAAAGGACAGGAAGAAAATCTAAATTAGCTTTAAATCCCTATTTCCAAGTCTAGTTGATGGTTTTGATAAGCTTCGGTCTCTCTGTGAAACCCTGATCTGGCCACAGAATCACTTTCTTCTAGGCTTTTAACCAGAAGGAAAACAAAAAAATTTGATCCAGATAAGAGAAGAAGTGTGACAATGTGTCCTCCACTCTATTTTAATTGATAACCAGAATTACAGGATGCCCACTGTACTTGCAGGTGAGTTTAAACACAAAAGTGCATAACTGGTACATAAATTCCACAGAAGTTCTAGTATTCAATGCAACCCTCAACATCCACTGGACATTTGAATAAAGCACTGAACAAAACCCACATATCTGCAGCAAATAACCAGGCCATGTGGAAGTATTAGTCCCAGAGTTTTTAATCGTAGCAGAACCGAGTAAGTTATTCCCAGAGTTTTAAGCAACAAGTTTGCTATTTGTCTTCATTTCTTGATGAAAAGTCACTACAAACTAGTAAGATTTCAAAACTTAGTTGCAGATGCTTTATTTAAACTGAGTAATTCTGGAACTGGAGTTACTGGAATTACTCCACTGGAGTAATTGGAAACAATTTTCACACTGAAACCACACTCTACTCTGAAGACGTAATATGTCAAAATCTGTTTGTTTGTTTTTAGTAAAAATAAATTTTCAGTTACTTTGAAAAGAAAGATTAATTGAGCTGGATGTAAATCTAGTTGTAGGGAGACACCACTGGTATGTGGGTTTCAATATATTCAGGAGTTTTATTTTATTTTTTTAAACAATGGACCTTAGACAACAGTAGATACAACTTTGACACTAATAGAAGAGCCAGAGATCCCCCTTGAATTATTCTGCAGCAGGCTTTACCCTTGGGTCTTGCAATGGTGGCCATTTATTCTTTTCTGCCCTGCTTCAAACCATGTGATTGTCACTATACCTTGAATGTCATATACCTTGGAGTACCAGTAAAAAGTGTTCCATTTTTCTGGCATGGAGAGAATTAGGTATAATCTTCATCATAGCACCACATCAAGGAACGTGATATTGTCATAGAGAGTCAAAAGCATAAGATAATAGAAATGGGTAAGTTCCCATTTCTCTAGAGAAAAAAATTTTGTTACATTCACTTTCAAACCGTCTCTAAATCAAATGCAGAGCTGCTGCTCAAGTTCTCTCCAGTTTCATTAAGATCTAGTTTTATTGTATTGATGTGCCAGGAGCAATAGAATCTGCCAAAATAGTGCTGATAGCTAAATCTATGCTTGAACTACACTTGCCCTGAAATTAAAACTGGAAAACAAAAACAACCCTGTAATTAATA
This sequence comes from Trochalopteron elliotii, assembly GCA_024734555.1. Taxonomy (NCBI): domain Eukaryota; kingdom Metazoa; phylum Chordata; class Aves; order Passeriformes; family Leiothrichidae; genus Trochalopteron; species Trochalopteron elliotii. Next base: position 5,898,831 of record JANPWX010000067.1, on the reverse strand, counting down.
TGTCAGATCTTATTAGACCTTGAAAACTGGCTATACTTCATTTCAAGGTTGCCAAAAATGATGAGCATTATCTGGATGCAGTTAAAAACTTGTGACACTTTTGTTCCTTATATGGTTTGCATATAATGATACATTTCACTTTTTGCCAGGGATATAAATGGGGCAACTAATCAGATTTGGCATAATATTTAACTGGTCTTGTACACACTTTTTTTTTTTAATAAAACCCTCCATTCCATTTAAATCATTGCCTTCAATCACAGCTTGTATTGTTTGTCTCTATTTAGAAGGTAAACATTTGGATTTCGTTTTGGTTGTGCACCAAATCTACAGCTTCTCTGGTAAACGTGAGAGCAGCAGTGCAGACTGCTTATTTCTACTAGTAGCACCCTTGATTAACTACTATTTGAATGATGAAAAATTGTCAGCTGCCTTTATTTGCTCTCATTGGATTTTCTTCTGAATATTAGTTTAGTATATTGGTACTACTTCCTCAAAAACATGCCATCACTTTTCAAAGTTGCAATAGTTTCACCTTTCATGGTGCATTAGTTATAAAAACATCCCCATCAGAATCTGAAGAGACCTCTGCACTCATTGCTGCTCCATGTCAGGTATCTGAGGGACACCACCAGAGCATCTCAGGGCAACCTGTCAACATCTCTGAAGAAAACTGTGCATCTGCTCTTATCATCAGGGATTCCTTTGTTGCAATCAGTTTCTGGTTTTCTTTTGTAAATCATTCTATACTAATTCAAGTAAAGTTTTTCAATTTAATGCACTTATGAGGAAATTCTGAAAACCATGGAGTCAATACAGAAGAAATATATCTTCCAGTTCCTCTTAGAAGGGGAAAAGTTGTTCCCTTACCAAGGGAAACAAAACCTTTTATTCAATATATGGTAACAATTCTACTAAAATTTGCATAGAAGTCAATTCACATGCAAGAAATCCTATAAAAAAAGGAATAACCTACATGACAGTAGGTTATTTATACACTGTACATCGAAATAGACAATGATAACTTATATAAAATCTATTGCTACCTTCATGTTTTAATTTTATAGGAGTTGAGCTGTTTTATTTATTATCCTAAGCATTTTCTGAAAATGAACCAATACCTTATATTAATAAAATTTTTTCACGTTCACTTTTAAAAGTTCATCTGACTTCCCAAATTAGTAAACAATTTGTCTATAACATGATTGCTAAAATTAACCTGATTTATTATTTAGTTACTTGTTTAGTAAGACTGAATGGGTACGTGTTATCCAGTTTTAGAGCTTTCTTCTGTATGAACTCAATAAAATATTTTACTTAGAATATCTACATTGTTACCCAGTTTGATGATGAATATGTGAGGTTATGCAAAAATGAAATGTATTTTATACATATGTGAGATCTATAAAAAATATGTAGTGTATATATTAAGACAACATAATTTATGGACAATGTAGAACAACAAAAGGATATTAAACTTCAAGTTTTAGTCAGACAAAAGTTCTATTGATGTAAAGAGGTACTACAGGGCTTTTGCTTAAATTAAAGACTTAAATGTATTCTTGATTAGGTTGCTGTCAACCTCCAGCACCCATAACTCTAGGTGTCAAAAACTAAGGACTTTGAAATATCTTGAGAAAAATAATTCAAAAGGAAAAGGCAAAATTAAAAATGGAACACAGAAACTCACAAAAAAAAAAAAAAAAGTGTAACATTTTATAAACTGAATGAATGAACATTTTCTGATCTTACATTTAATTAGATCAAATCTGATATTCAAAGTTACGATTCTGAAGCACATACTATTGCCACCTCTGTTTGGGGTGGCCTCATCTTGAGCCTTGTGTGCAGTTTTGGGCACCACAGTGTAAGAAAGATTAAACTGTTAGAGAGTGTTTAAAGGAGGTCTACCAAGATGGTGAGGAGAAGCTGCATGAGGAGAGGCTGAAGTCATTTGATCTGTTCAGCCTGGAGGAGACTGAGGAGAGACCTCATTGCAGTTTACAAATTCTTCATTAGGGAAAGAGGAGGGGCAGACACTGATGCCTTCTCTATGATGATGAGTGACAGGACCCAAGGTAATGGCCTGAAGCTGTGTCAGGGAAGGTTTAGGTTGAATATTAGAAAAACGTTTTTTACCCAGAGAGTGACTGGGCACTAGAACATGACAAGGTTGTTTTGATGGCTAGTTTGGTCCACTCAGTCCTTAGCTAGCCAGTGACCTAGATAATTCATGTGAAAAAGTGATGATGTTTGAAATTCAGTAGCTAGCATCTTCCAAAAGCTTACAAAGTACTAGATTTTTTGTTTTTTTCTGAGAATGAAAGTTTATTTTCTGGAATGAATCATAAACAACAAACAGATGATTTCTTCTTGCTTTGGTAAACTCATGGTAAGTTCTGGATGGTCAGACATAAGCCTAGCCTGATTTTTCCTGTAATAATAAGCTCATCTATCTTAGTGATATTAAATCACCCTTCTGAAGGGAAGCTATTGTAACTTACATAATATCAGGATAACTGGACCATTATAAAACTACTTTCATCTTGAACAATTTCTATTAGGAAGTTCTATATCTTGTTAAGTTCTTGGTTCTCATAAATCAAAGGCTAGATTTTCTGTCAAGTCACACTTTCCCTTAACAGGAGGTTAGTTTCCAAAAACAGCTGTGTTACTTGAGACGTGTAACTTGCAGATCAGTGAAGTGAAAGGCTCACCTCAGCTGGAAGTGATATTTCACTCCCAAAAAGTCATTATGGGATACGATGTGACAAGGCATGCCCTTCACTTCACTGACGTGCATACCATATGGCACAAAATGCCACAACCTGTTCAAGTTTAGGATGTGCAACTCATGCAGCTGCATAACTGTATTTTTTTTCTTTTTCCTTTTCACATAACCATCAGTGTGAAACTGTGAAGCAGGAGGGAAGTAATGGGAAAGTGTTTCAGTAAAGTGATTTCCACCCATAAACATAATTTGAACACCCAAGCCAAACTTCTTATACATCTCCGTTCCCAAGAGCCTGCAATGGTGTGAATGGAAAGATGCACTGCACTAAAGTGGAAAATATCTCTGTATGTACCTTTCCTGGGGTAGAAATTAATTTGAATTAGCTGAAAACTATTTCAGGCATTTTTCTGTTGTCTGCAAATCAGAAGAGGTGCACATCATTATGTATTCCACCTTCTTCTGGGTCAATCAATTTCTGCTAGGTGGTCTGAGCTTCACACAGCCTTTTGAGCAGCAGAATACGGTAGTTGGGAGTGATATTGAATTTAAACATAGCTCTATGGAGCTGCATTTACTAAAACAACCTAAAATTTTTTTTTCAGTTAAGGTGTACTAGGCACAGTCAAGGATTTATATTTAGATTAATGCAGTGACTGAATATAATCCAAACTGATATATAATTTTTTAATGTTTTAAAATTTTTCACTTAAACATAATAAAAAATTTGACAGTATCTGTTCATTCTAATTTATGATTAAGTGTGGTGATTCTGAAGGATTTTATTGAGTTCTTTCCAGAATTTGCTTAAGTATCCACTTAGAGGTTTCCAAGTTTATATATATATAGATATACTAATGTAATATATAGATATAGATATATAGATATACTAATGTAACAAAAAATCAAACCCCCCAATGAGTGAAGTACACGATGCATAGCTTCCATGGCTGAATTTTGAGGCAACAAATGTGACACCTGTAAATTAATTGAATGATGAACACCAAGTTTACTCATTCAGTCTTTAAGTAAGCTATCTGTTTCTACTCTTCTGGCCTGTAAAAGTTACCAAGAATTTCAGAAAAAAAAGCTTTTCTTAAAGGAGTGGTCATTATTCCCACTTTCTTCATGCCAAAGGTAGTATGACAATCATTCTGAAAATCTTTGTCTTAGTTTCAATGGACACCATGCAGGTATGAGTATTAAACATAAGAATTTTTTTAATTTTTTAAAAATTTTTTGAGGGTGATTCAGCAACAGTGGTTGCTTAGAGCATCACAGAGTTTCCATCTGTGGAGATTTTCAAAAGATTGATAGCCACAATCCTGAACAACTATCTTGTGCAGGGGCCTGGCCTGGAGAGTCTGAGCTGCTCCATGAGTCAGTAAATCTATGACATGGCACTCATATCCCTCTATCATAGCCCTGACTCCTTTGATGGTAGTGCAAATGCCAACTGTTGTAATGAAAGAAAAAAACCCTGATTCATTGATGTTTTAAAACCTTCTACATTCAAATCATGTTGAGAACAATATGTGTAAGGCTAATTTTCTGCTTGTTTTCAACCAAGCCTTTACATATACCCCTAATAACAAGTGTTTTAAGCATTTTATGTGTATGAGAGGAAAGGCATCAGTATTTTCCTGTATTTATAATTTTTTGGGACATTTTTAAGAACATTCACCTATAATCTTGTGAAAGTGAGCAACAGTTCTACTGTGATATGGAAATTCTGCTAGGGTCAAGCAAAGTTGCGATTTCTCTGGATTTTTCAGAGACCTTAAGACCTCATCCTCAGTATCAGAATGGTAGGCCTTAGAATAAACATAAAAAGCCCTAATTTGCACTTCCATTTTTTTGCTTGGATATCAACTTTCTTGTACCAAATCTTTTCAGAAGAAAGGGATTATGTTTTAAAAAACTTCACATTTCTTTACAGCAGTCTCATTAAAAAAGAAGAAAAGAGAGGTGGTTTCAGTAATGGTACTTAAATCTGGGGTAAAACAATCAATTATTGAAATTCATTAATTAAGCAAAATATTTGCTGGAAGTTGCTGCACGCCTCTCTCAGTTTGAAGATTTTTCTATCAAAACACAGTCTCATTAAAATTTTACATGCTAATCAGTATGTTTACAATTTCATTTTATGAGTCTGCAATTTTGCACTGAGGTTTCGAATTCTTTTCATTATAATTTTATGCCAATTAACTTGGAGGGGAAAAATGTAATTTACAGGTTTGTATAACTGCCCAGATGTTAAGATGTAGCACAAGTTGAAAACAGAAGCAAAGACTTTTTAAGCTTACAATTTAAAAAAGAAAATAGCTTACTTCAGTTTGTTTTTGGCTGCTAGTTTTGCAAATCTGTTTTTGGAGTTAACATAGAGTATTCTGACTTTGATTAAAATCTAGAGGTTATTTTAGTGTTCTAGTTTTCAGTACAGCAGCTTTGAAAGGAAGACTTGCTACAAGTGTGGAAATCTCGGTTTTTAAAAAACATACATCATGTATTTGTTTTTCTACTAAAGATAGATAAACACAATTTACATTTAGTAGGAAAGGATAATTCTCCATTCACAAACTTACGGTTAATTCTTTATCCTACGTAATTAACTTTGCCTGTTAAAATTCCTTTTGGAGTATATTTATCATGTAATTTTTTACCCACTTTTCTGCCAGAAATTTTTCTAAGAAATTTTTCTTTAAAAAATTTTGAGAAAAATTCTATTTACTTTATTCACTATGCATCATATGTGTTTTCTGGGATTTATGGAAGAAACTGGCAGTGAAGAAAGATAGCCCACATTGTGCATAAGGGTGACTCATGGATATCTGTGAATATTCTGTCTTAAAGAACTGGATATATACATTCTGAAGATGTATAGAACTCCACCTAGTTAGCACAAGAACTGAACCATCCTGGTAAAGGTATCACATTACACATAATTTAAAAAAATTCCAAATTTCCTATCAGTTTTGTGTACTATTCCTCCCTCTGTTTCATTAAAAAGAAAAGGTAAAACTTTAAGGTATAATTGCATGGATTGTTTTCCCTCAGATTATCTGGACAGTGTAAGTTATTCCTACTGTGTTATGAAGGTATTCTTTGCTGTAGGGTATTTATATAATCAGTACAAAAATGAATTATAGAATGGTTAAAAATCTCACACTTCAGGTTTCAAAAACTTTTTCTTCAGGAATCTGTCAGGAACTGTGACCTTTTCTAGAGCATGTTTTGGAGGAGAGGCAGCAGATCACTTTAAAATTTCTATGTTTTTTATTAAATACCCAGTGTTGAAGACATTCTTGAAGACATTTTGGAATACATTGATCACCATCATGGAGACTCTCTGATAAGTGGCAGAAGGCTGAGAAAAATTGCTTTAGAATACAGACAAGAATGGAGGAACAAGAATGACAAACAAAAAGAAAAATATTTTCCAAAAAGAAGCCAACAACACCTTACATGCAACTGATATAAAAAGGAAGTTGTGATTTATACCAGAAGAATCTCAGTTTTAGGGGAAAAAAGTATTTTAAAATCAATTCCCAAAAAGTGGGTATCTTCTGAAAAATACATTTTTCTCTTACCTGGCCTCATATAGTATTTGAAAACTTTTGTAAGAGAAGGTAGATAATGTTTCATTTAAATTTCCTCCGGTACACACACACACAAAAAAAAAAAAGAAACAAAAAAAGCAACCCACAATGGGTTTATATATTTTCCTTTACTTCAGCTTCTATATAAAAGCTAAAATGCATGTCTGGATTGTTGCAATTTTTTCTCTGGATTATCAGATCTGCTATTGCCTCCTGCTGATGCACTCCTAGCTTCAGAAATGGCCAGCCTACCATCATAAGTGAAAGCACCACTACTGTTTCTGTACCACTAAAGCATTATTCATAGAACTTTTAGAGATCCTTGTGCATTCAATGAACGTTTTTATTTATATAATAAAGAGATTAAGCTGTTTTCTTGATGAAGCTCATAAGATACCGTAGAAACACAAAAACAAACTAAATTTGACATTGTTTTTGAATAGTTTAAGGGAAAAAATTAATGAAGATGTGGAGGTGTGCATTTAATTGTCATGAAATACTATCCTCTCTAGCGTATTAATAGGAATTATGTGGGTTCTAACTCTTAATTATAGGTACATGTGTGTGAAAACATGTTTGTGGAAGGGTTTTCTAATATGAAAATATATATTTGCAGGTCACCTTTGAGCAAATTCTTTTGAAAGTTTGAAAACAAAAGCTGCAATGTCATGATTCTTGAAAAATTTTATCAGCTTCTTTAGTATATCATGTTATCCTGTTAGAGCTGTTACATATGGGCTTCTCTTAAAGAAAAAGATGAGCACAGTGACTAGAGGCTAGTGAGTAGTGCACTACAACAGCTAAAAGTCTCTGAAAGTACTACCAGAAAGACAAGCAGAAGAGTTTAGTTTGTATCTGGAATTTTTTTGTCTTCAAGTTTCAGAATGAACAAAAATATGGGGTTTTTAAGCGCCAATCATTCATATAAGGTTAAACATGTGGTAAAAATAAGGGCATATATTTCAATAATAATGCTCAATTTAAATAAAAATAGTAATAAAAACATTAATGAGAAATATGGACTCCTAGTCTTCAGTGTGGAATTCATTTTGTTATAAAAGCAAGTCTACTCATGGTTGAATTCATACAGTTGACAGCAAAAAACTGATATCATCTGCTTGCAAATCACATTTACTTCCATCTTTAACCTAAGGTTCTCAGATACAAAAGCACAGATTACTAAATAAGAAAAAAA